>KK114620.1:681468-729588 GCA_000611955.2 Stegodyphus mimosarum | reverse complement strand
TCCTTAAAATAATAATTAAAAATATAATATAAAAGAAAATTATTTGAAAGTAGGGAACGATTGTGACTTTTTTTCCGCTCCTGCTCATGTAAAAAAGGAAAGGAAAATAGGTTGCCATATATTAAGAAGTTCGCCAAGAAGTCGCCTCGGCGCAAACTGAAAAAAATGCGCCAAGTTAAAATTTTGAATTTCTCCGTAAATTTCACACCAAATTTTACAAAATTTAATGTCTAGGCATAATTTGAGTCGTAGAATCGAAATATGTAAAACAATTGGTGTGTTATTTCAGAAAACGTCCGATTGTGTGTTAATAGCAGTTAGAACAGTATATGTTAGAACAGTGCTATATATAAATCTAATATATATCCTAAGTCGCACTTTCGAGACATGAAGAACGCAATTTGAATTTCGTGAATCGGCCCAGTAGAACAGGAGATATAGAGTTGTCCCATTTTTGTTTTTTTGCGCAGTGTACATTAAAACTTGCTCTTCATTAAATAGAACGTTGTGAAATTCTTTTTTTTTTAAGATAAAATTTGTTGTAAATTTCTTTGCTATTACAAACATATACAGAAATGAAGCAATTAAAACAGAATATACTTAAATATAATTAGATGGAGGAGAAACCTAAGCTCGAAATGTATATTTATAATGACTTAACAAACAGCTTACATGATTTCGGCATTTTAAAAGCATGAATTGTGCAGTGTTGGTAACTACAAATACCAAAACAAAAATTAATAGAATTGCAGTCCGGAATTAATAAAAAGTACATAATATTTTTTTAAATATTCTATAATTAAAAATGCAATGATATGGGTTAAAGCTTTTAATAGTAATGTTGATGTAATTAACACTATCCCTTTCGTTCATATGTAAATGTGTATACTTATTTTCAGCTGTTACATTTCAGGATAATGGCCGGTTACCACAATCATTTCATACACGTTTTAAAATCAATAAAAAATTTTTGCATATTCCACAATTTTCAAAAACTTTTTAGATAAAGAGGTTTGGATAATATACACAAAAACTTACTTTACTCATTAAGTCCTACTCTTCGCTACACAGCCTGTCATACATTTTTTTAAATTATAATTTCCATATTATCATAAATACTGTATATCAAATTAAGCAATGAAAGTAAAAATATGTAAAGTAACAAAAATGATAAAACAAAAAATTCATATTCACAGGGATTTTTAACATTTTCAATTTCTATTATATCTTAACATGTGTACTTCTGTATAATTTCTACTCTCTAGAACAATGGCAAATTACTATGATCACTTCATTCAAGCAATGCATTTTCTAAAATTCTTTTCTTGCATTCTGCATAAAAAAATCTTTAAATAATGTACAGAGCAGTATGTTACGTACACCAAAACTTGCTCTTCCTTAAATAGCATATAATGAAACTCCTTTTTCATTTATCATGAATTTTCTTCCTATCATAAATATATGTAAAAATGAGGTAAGAAAACAAAATATACTCTAATAACAAGAAGCCTGATTTCAAATATTCATATTTATAACAAGATCATGACTTAACAAATAAATATACATCAAATTAATTTTTAAATGACACAAAATAGTCCATGTTTGAACTTACAAATACCATAAGAAAAATAATAAAACTGCAGTTTACAGTTAATTTAATAAAAATACCTATGCTTTTAATGTTCTTTTTGTTTCCTTTCATTTAACACAGAAGCTTACTATCTACTAAAACTTTTGTACAAATGTTTTAAGAAATATTTTCAGATTTATTCAGTATTTTCTGACAAAATTAAAGAAATTCATTACCAAGTTAGAACTTTTAATTATATACATGAAATAACTATGGATTATAATAAAATAGTAATGTGGATGATTTCTGAAGACCCCCTTTATTTATTATATTTAAATATTATCCTATTATTTAAATATTATCTAATATCTTATCTTGGTTTCTGCTGTTTGAGACAATGGAAAACTATCATAACATTTCTCTCAATCAATAAGTCATCCAAACTTAATTTTTCTTTTCAGTTTTCACACAGAAATTTCACACGATACCCCCTGTTTATATTATAACTTTTCATTCATTCATCGATACATTTAAATCCACATACATGACTCTGAATATCGGGGATTTACCGCTGGGCTGCTGGTGAACCCTCCTGAATTTCGCCAAACACAGAAAGACCACATGTCACAAAGTTTGTTATACGTACATGTGATGCTATTTCATCATAAAGGCCTATAATTGCGACATTTCCTTTCGTGTCTGAATTTAGTATTAATACATTTTACACTCGATACTTTGCTGTTTAAAATATCTTGTGCAGTCACATGAAATGCTCCACCGTACATTTGTAGATAAAACAAAATCGAGACACCAAACAATAAGGTGGAAATTTACATGTCAATACACATTGTGTTTAATAGCAGAGGCTTACTTATCAAGCATTTTGTTGTATGTATCAAAGCAAAAAACTTTTTTCCACTTAAGCATGCACAATTTGGTTTTAACTTCATATTCTAGCATGCTTCGATCCACAGTATAAACTTCACCAAATATTTAAGATGTTCATCTATCTGACACTGATTTTAACGCATAGCAATCTGGGATGGTTATAAATATTCCTTTTACTTTTTATAAAATTATCATTAACATTTAACCATTTACGAAAGCTGAATCTTGCTGGTTATGGAATTCTACAGCAGCTTGTATCGTCAAAATTTTTTGAAGCTAAGTTGACATTTTGTTCTTTAATGTTTGTAGAACACACAGATTTAAAATTTCGTATATACCCTGTATTTGTAACTAAGTCTCTTTCAATCTTAAATACTTTTCGAAAAAAAATCAGTTTTCGGTATTTAGTTCAGGGTTTCGAATTTTCAGAAAACAAAGGTTGTCTTCAAATTACTTTGATTCACCAGTTGTGGCCAACAGATTTTAATAAATGAATAGAATCAAACATTAAAACTAACATTTCAGATTTATCAGATGGATTAGCTATGCAAAAATTACTATTCGAACTCCGTGAAGACGACAGTTTTGAGAACATGTTTCGATTAACTCTATTATTGTCTGATTTGAAAGACACAATGTTAAAGCCTGCATCATTTACACTCGTGGGCAAAATTAGAAGAATTTGCACATTATGCCCAATTCCTAAAAAAAAAAACCCACCTAATGGACAGATTTTAATGAAATTTGATATGAATATACATTTGTAACAGAGAAGTCATTTTAAGTACGCTGCCATTTAAAAGTCATTTTATGTACGCTTGATTATGAGTAAAGCTCATAGTACATCCACTTTGTAATAGCGAAATGAGCCTAACATGGGGTATGATCTCTTCTCATAGCCAAACTAGTTGCGCAGTATGACAGCGTACTGAACAGGAGGCAGTTGAAGAGTCTCTGTGGCAGTCGACCGCACTCCTGCGGCAAAGGAGTTTTCAACTGTACGATGATTCTCGGAGAGGATTGGTGAGATGAAATTGCTCTTCCAAAAGCGTCCCAGATATGCTTATATAAAGTTAAGGTCCATTATAGGAGGTTATAAAAGAGAGGTTATAAAAGCAACAAATTAGTACCATGTGTTTGCAAGCCAGAATTTATCTGAATGTAGCTATCTTTGCTCAATGGTATTTACATATCCATGAAAACATTTGCTTATGTGTGTTCGAACGAGTTTTAAGAAGTTCTGTTTGAAAAATGACATTACTTACCGGATGACCTGATAGTTTTACTGTATTTGTCCGAATTCAAGTAAAGTAAACAAATTCTAAAAATGAAATACATTGTTTTAAAAATAGTGGATGACCTCAGTGCTATGCATAATTTATGAGAGATGAAAGAAGTTCAAAGAGCTTTTATAACTGTGCATATGTCGAAAAAGGAAAAGGGAAGAAAACGTTTCTGCCCTAGTAGTTAAACACTGTATGATGGATTGAGGAAAGTCGCCAGTATCAGCCCTTATAATTTAAGGTACAACTGGCTACTAGTCCTAGTTGTTCCATGTTGACTAATACAACATCTGGAAATGTTTCTAGAAGAGAATGATGTACTTCAACTTGCCGGTCGTATGTGAGTTCTACAATTAGTTACAGAGGTTGAAAGATAGCGCCTTACAAATGATTCTTGCTGCATATTAACTTTGGGCTATTATTCAACGACATAGGCACTTTCAGCATCGAGGTAGTGATTATAATAGGAGACAAGAATGTTATAAACCCCAGCCGTATATTTCTGGCCTTTAGTACATTGAGAAGTGCATTTATCATTTTTTGCTACTATTCGCTATGAGCAAAGCGATTCCGTACAAAAAACTGATTATCCTGTACGGGGTTATGGGGTTATTCAATTATGGCAAAGCACACGAGGGCTATCTGCCTAAAGGGAGGGATGCCTTCGTGGAGGACTTTCTAAGGGAAACTGGCTCGTATACACGTTACACATGGGGAAAACCACGAAAACGCCCATGCAGCCAGCCCGTTCGCGGGATTCGAACCTCGGACTGAACTACCAGGATTATCCTGTACGACAGGAATGTCCATTCTGCAGTCTGCAGACCTCATGCCGACCAAGAAGTGAGCGCGAAGCGCAAATGAAATACCCAAAACTCTCCCCCCCCCCGATAATACATTTTACTGTTGCTATTGGGGGTCGAGTTTGTTTTTCAACATGGTCGGAAGGGTTATTTGCCATTCCGGGAGTCAGAGCGAAATAAAATGCGTTTTGCGTGGAATAGCGGTTTAAAAGTGGTGCGGTGTTTCTCAAATCCTATTTCGAGAATTGCTTCCAAAATTTTGTTACATCGTTTGTGCAACAACGACTTGTTACGTGAATACGTAGGTGAAAAATAAATTTGATGTTTCAACCTTATGTTCGTATGGCTACCATAGTGAATAATAGTGTTTGAATTGTGATTTTAATTTTTTTACGCTGAACATTTGTTACATTTTTGTTGGATATTTATAAATCATATCTATGCAGAAACATGTATGCCTCGCTGCACAGTCATGCGTTATTTATGTCATCCTTATTTGGCAGCACGTACATTTCTGAACAACTATTTTCAAGAGTGAAGCACACTAAGAGTAAGATTAGAGCTAGAATATCGGAGGAAACCTTTACTTAAGAACTGCAACTACTTTAATCACATCAAGTATTAATGCATTAGTTTCTCAAATTCAAGGCCAAATATCAGAGCCGAGACAAGGGTGAGGCAAGTAAGGCATTTGCCTCAGGTGAACAGCTAGACGGGGCGCTAAATTAGCTACAAAAATTTAGAAATTCATTTTGAAAAAGAAATTCAGATTCGACTTTGGAAATACATCAACAAGCAGCGAAAGAATTTGAATTCTTATAAATCCTCCAGTTGAATAAAGAGAAGAATTTATAATACTAATTTTTCTTAAAAGTGCTGAGATGTACATCACTGTATATACTGTATTCAAACATTAAAATTTATTCTTCAAACAAACATGGTGAATTTAATTTAAGCTTGTTGCAATCAGCTGCATAGACAAAATTTACCAAGAATGCGCCTACGTTAACATTCCCTACTACATTCTTTAGTTTGGACTACAGGTTTTACTTCGCCGTAACAAGCTATCCAAAGTCTACTAACTGAGCTTATGTAGTATCGCAACAGCTTAACCTTTGTTGCAGATTACCTAAGACATAAAACCCGACTCGGAATAGCATCGAAAGATTAAATGAAGACGTTTGCAGATGAAATGTACTATATTATCAGGTGTTTTCTTCTTTTGTGTAAAATTTGTTGCTGAACGAGATTCATGGCGCGAAGTTGTTATCCGTAGCGAATTTGCGATGGAACTGTGCTGTTGGTTGTACTCACGATTATTTCTGAAACATGTTCCTGGACCGATTAAATGAATCGTGTATTAGTCTATCTCATTCTTTGTTATATCTGGAATGCAAATATGTCTAAGGTAAGATATCATTTTTTTCTCTTTCTTTTTTTGACTTGTTTTATTGTATATAATGAAATAATAAAATTAATTTAGCATCATAAAATAGGAAAGGAAGTTGGAAGATTTAACACAAGCCGTTGTGTCTAATTTAAATACAACTGATAGTGTCAAGAAAAATCTTTTAAAAGTTTAGTTCCTCTACGTTGATTATAAGGTAACTAGTATAAAATACATATTTAAAAAACCCTTTTTTTAAAAGGAATTGTAAGAAATACAGTTTAGGAAAGATTGAACTATGAAGGAAGGAAAATAAAATGAATGCGATAAAGCTTTAGATTTAAAGATTTGAAAAACGAAAATGAAATCAAAACATAAAAATCAGTTAGTCCAGACTGGCAAACTTGTATTACTGCGGATGAAAATTACTTTCAAGAAATTGTTTCGGTGAATGCATAGAATAACACCTCAATATATGTATTTTTATGACAAATGTTCCGTAACTTCTTTTATTTTGTTAAAATTTCTAAGCTGTACTACTTTCTGGACATACTAACTTCATTTACCGAGAGGGAAAAGGAATGTTCCCTGCATTGTTACCGTGTTGATAAAAAGTATATTGGACAAGCATTCAGAAAAACACACATTTAAATTTTCGAAAGAAAGCTTTTTTACTGTACATATATGAAAAAATTAAATTCTTCCGCTATATGGGGAGCCTTTTACTCGTCGGTCCAGAATTAATTTTTGTGGATGATTTTTGGATTGTCTTGGCTTCATCTTCGGTCGTCGGTAAGTGATTCCGGGAAAGCAAAAAAACTTGTCATTTGGAATGTCCATTTTCTGCTCTAGATATCAGACTGAGTGAATATGGAGTACTTTATAAAAGGGCGTTATATCCATGCTGCTATATAACTGTTAAGAAATACGGATGCTTACTGGAGAACAGATGTTACTTATACGAAATCGGATTAATTGTCTCAAAATCAGCATAGAGACTGTTTGTGAGAATGATATAGCTTCTAAAAATGACTAATTGTACAAAATATTCAAGTTTTAAGAATTCTGAGCAGTTAATTTTTTATACTAATTCTGCCCTTATTTACACACGTCATGTAAGTGTTAGATTTAACGAGTGCAGTGGTTGCATTGCCACTGGAATACCTACAGTATATATATAGTTTTAATATTAAGATTTCTTAGGTATGGAAGGAATTATTTTATATATAAGGTATTTGCTCTCTACCAACAGAGTGCTTACCTGATGTAAGTGGAAACACACCCAGTCCTACAGATTAGGAGGTCAGTAGTTCGAATCCCAGTGAGGGCAATACGCATTTCTCACGTTTTCTGCTCCAAACATTCCACGATGAGTGTGGATAATTAAAGTGTGGTGGACGATAAATCAGCACCACCAGGGTTTAGCGATTGAGTCCCTGCCTTCCAAGTCACCCTTTAAGTGGGGCAGAATGTAAAGCATTTTTTCCCTCTTTACCGCGTGTCTTCATTCTATAATTGGAAGCAAGTCTGATTAGTAGGTCAAAGTTCGAACACCGGCGAGAGTAATGCACATTTTTCATGTTTCCTGCTTCGACAAGCATTACAGACTCTAGATACCTTTTCAAGATTACCTTCTAATTTTGATCACCAATATAAAATCATAAGTCGAAAGGAAAATTCATGTTGAAATGTTATTATTTAGATTTTATTTGAGGTTCTTTGACTGTTTGTTATGAATTCTTTTTTATTTATAACAGCAATCACTCGAACCTAGTTTAAAAATATTAATAAATTTTGTCTAAATCGTTTTAATCGCAGAACTAAAATAGAATTACTGCTTCCGAGCTAGAGCTTTTTTGATTTTCCCCTTTAAATTTTCTAATATCAAAAATATTACTATTACTAATGATTCTGAAGTAATTAAATCACACTGACCGTAAGCTTTATAAATTATAATTTATGAGAGGTATCCTGAATTAGTTTTTGGTATTTTATTCAAATAGAACACATTTTTAGTTACATATTGAAATAAATGTTTCAAAATATATAACTCTTAATACAAAAATGCGTGGTCATTTGACGAATTTTTTTATAAAATCAATGATTTAATCGTTTTTGTTACACAGGAAACAATGTGCTGCAAGAAAAGAAACTATTCCGCAAGCTTTAAAATTCGCGCCAGCCGTCTTTTTGAGCTAAATAGGTCTAGTCTGCTTTGGCGGTAATTGGCGAAACAGTCGACATATGCTGGCAACCTTTTCTCTTTCACCTAACACTTCGAAACTCACCCCCAAAATGCCATAGCCTTTAAGAAGGAGAGAGAAAAAATAGCGCTTTTTCTCTTAACTGGCAGAGCACGTAAACAAGACGTAACTGAATATGTCTATTGTAGTTGATTAATCTATTTTGGATGCTTCAAAAATTCTTAAAATACACGTGGGTTGAAATTTGAGTGTTTTCCAACTGAAAATGCAGAAGAAGTGATGAGTAAAATGCAAATTTTTGTATTGTTTTTAAATTTTAATGAAAAGAAAACAGAAAGAAATGTTGTCGGCAAGTGCTCCTTAAAGCAGTTTAAAGTGATTTATGAGTAATAACGCGTCGCCTACATAACTTCTCGAGTTTCGTTATTCAGCATTTAAGCGGTGTTAGGGGAAAACGAGAAAGGCTACCACCAGAATGACATGCCGAAATGTAACTTGCTTTTGACCGTATTTTGGAAATATGCAAATATTCCTTACTAATTTAAACTGATTTAAGTTTGATCTGTATTTCAGGAAAATCAAACAAGTATTCTCCTGTGAAAGAAGAAAATTAATTTTGTTTTACGTATATTATTCTGATATTTAACTTCGTAGTTTTTTGTAGTAAATTATTTGAAAGAAAAAAATAAGATTTAAAAAATATTGCTAACGGATTTTGTTGCCAAGTTATATAGGAAATATCATCACTTATTCCGTCCAAATACAGACAGCTCTAACATGGCGATTTTCTTCTATCGTACAGAATTTCATCTAATAGTATTATTTATAATGATATTAATCCCATTTTTCATTAATTGTGTTCCTCGGGGTAATAGGACAAATCGCAGACGTCCAAGAAATGTGAGAGAGGGAACTATCAGGCTTGTAGGTGGAAAAACATCCTCGGAAGGAAATGTTGAAATTTTTCACGTAGGCCAATGGGGATCCATATGCGACGATGAATGGGATCTTAGAGAAGGTCATATAGTGTGCAAAACTTTGGGATTTTTGAATGCTTCGAAAGTGACACACAATTCTGAGTTTGGAAGAGGAAGAAGTGAGTATATATATAAACTTATTCAGCTTTTTGTTTATTACTGGTTTATTCAAATTCTGTTTATGAATATGCATTATTCTTTTCTCTAATCATTTGCCAACCAAATTTCATTTTTCCTTCCTAAAAATTTAAACATATAATTATGTTTATTACAACAGTTTACATTCAAACGGGGAGATACGGAAATCTTATTTATGGATGCTCACACGCGATAAAGATATCGCAATGGTATTCTATTACATTCCTTACTCAATTCCCAGGGACTAAATTGCCGAATTGTTTTGGATTTTTTATGTAGCGTAAAACTTTAACTTCTTCAAGTCCCTTATTTAATTTAAATAAGTTTTTAATTTCTTTCGAATAAAGTTAAAAGCTCTAACTCCCAAGGATGAATTTATAATTCAAATAACCGAATGGGACAAAGGCTAGGTTAATACAGGCTGGTTTAAAGAAGAAAGCATTTATGTTCCCTTCATTTAAAAAGCCTTTGACTGAATCTAATAAGCTAAATTTTATATAATTTACTTTCTCATACAGTAGTTTTTGCATTTTAGGTATATATAAAGTAATTATTCCAATTTAAATAAAATCATTTAAAAAATTGCTTGAATGGTTTGAGCCGAACACTGGTAAAATGTTCAGAATTTGAATTCCAATGGATGGGCTGATTGCATTGAAAAATAGTTCTTCTTATATACAGCACGAACACGAGCCAAATTCGTTTTGACAAATTTTCACAAAGACATACTTCTCTTTAGGCTGGTAACCCACGTGTGATTTGCCTTAATCGATTACACAGTATCAATATAATTGCTAGAGAATGAATATTTGTCTATTTCTAAATTAGGAAAAATGTATTATGGTGTATTAAAAATGAACTGAACAAAAAGTACCTGATATAGTGTTCATACACACCCCTAATGATATCACTACTATATTAAAACTTGAAAAAGAAAAGAACATTTATATTGTCTTCCTTTTTTGAAAAAAAGAGTGTACTTGTTTTTTCCAAGCAAAATCAGAAATGTGATTAAGCTTTTTACTCATTACGTTTCAAAAGAAATCACGAATAGTCATATTCATGAATAATCTGAGTCTTTGAGTCGTTAAAATATGCATCATTTTAAATAGTTTATTAAAGAAATAGTTTAACTTCCTATAATCAAAGATATCCAGTTACTGATGGAGAATAACGAAAGATCACATTATAACTGTTTAAGATGTTAATTTGGTACTGAAAGTCAACAAATTTATGATGATGCTGCAGTGGCTCAAAGTAAAATTCGAGTACCTAATTGTTTACACTTTATGAAGTAGAAAACTTTTGAAGTTACTTTGGTGTAAATAATAGGATGTTTTTGTGGTTTCCTTGTTTATAAAATAAACAAGAGCAAGTTTCTTTCAGAAAGCTCCTCCATGAAGTTATTGCTTTATTATCATTAATAAACCAACTAGAGTTGAGTTTGAGAAAATAAACTGTACACTTCACCTACAAAAAATCAGACATGTCGGTAATGTGTTGGTGTTTATGGAACTTAAGTATTAGCACTAAATGAGATGATTAGTTTTCGTAGTAATTATTGCATTAACAGGACAATAACATTTATTGCAACCAAAGCTGAGACAAGGTTAATGCTAATGAGGCACTTGCCTTAGGTGAACAGCTAGAAGGGGCGCCATATTAAGTACGAAAAGTTAGAAATTCATTTAAAAAAGAAAGTACGTTGTTTGTTGATTTTCAACATTTAAACACATAGCAAAGCCCAGTTTTAAAACATCACATTTACAATATAACAACTTTATTATTTAGGATAGTTTGTAAATATTGCAGTCTTGTTACATCTTTCATCTTGTTACATTTATCATCTTTTCATTCTCTGTGTTACACAGCAGACTCTCTCATTTCCATTAACTCTTTTTCCTAGCCATCTTCCCGGACTGTTTGGAGCCTCTCCATTTATTTATGACCAGCACGGTATAACCATAATAAGCAGCAAAATTATTCGAATAAGAATTAATTGATTTATTTTATTAGAATGCTTCAATCAAGTTTCTTTAGCACACATTTTTATTGCACGATTTTCATTAATTCCCAGAAAAGAATTAATAAGAATTTATTATAAAGGAGATAATTAAGCTAACTAGACTAAGAGAAAAATTAATTACATTAATTTTTTCTCAAAAGTGTTATGATTCTCAACACTGCATGCGCGGTTTTCTAACGTTAAAGTTTATAATTGGAATTAATGTTCTGAAGTTGATTTACGTTTGAGTAATGCGCTTCATAGACTAAACTTAATAGCGAAACAAATACTCATAATAATGGAATCAACGGTTAAAAACATTGTTTTATTAAAATAACTATAATAAAATATAAAAATAAAAGTTTTTTAACCTTTTTTTTATTAACATAGAAAATACGCTGTAAAACGTTGGTAACCCTCAGTAATGACTAAAAGCGTATTTTCTCACCATTGGATAAGCCCACTGAACACTGGACCTGGCCTCAGAGCCTGATGAGTGGATAGTCTATATGTATACTTTCTTGGTTTTCCTCATTAATTTGAATACAAATTAAATGCCCTTAGAAAGTCGCATACTTTGCCTTAATGAATTAATCAAGCCATTCGAAAACTTATTTAATTATTAAAGATTTAAATTATTTAATATTTAAAATGAGAAAGAAAAATTAGTATTTGGTATTTCGTGTAATTTTCAGTTCGTTATTATTATTTAATGTTTACCTTAATACAAGAAATTTATATAAAGAATCAAACAATAGATCACCGTAAATGACTAAAAATATAACTACTGAGATACAAATCAGTTTAAAAGTTTTATGTATGCTATTTGCATCAAATTTAATATTGCCAAGAAGCGGAAAGATAAATAGAAGTTGCAATGACAAACTGTAACTGCACTCATAATATAGCGATTAACTTGTGCTCAGATCACCATGAACAGGTCGCTTGGACAGGTGTTTCCATGGTTTCCCGCATGTTTAACATAAATACAAAATAGTTACCATTAGAAAGTATTATACTGAGGCATTATTTCCTTAGGCGCAAAAAATGCTTTGAAGCCCCGTATATGAAGGAAATAAATAAAAAAAAAATAACAGAAGGATTATCCCCTATTATTTAATTTTAAAATCACGATATTTTTGGACAATAAGCCGCCACAAGTTTAGATCTTTTAAGATTAGTCACGAATATAGTTTAGTGCGATCATATTGGAATTTAAAAGCTGGGCTTAATAATATCTTAACTGTGGCCAGTTACTTTTGGTAATGAGGCCCACCAGCTGACGAGCGATAACGTCGTTGAACAGTAGTAGTTCGGTTCAGGGTTCCAATCCCAGCGAACGGGCTGGCTGCATGAGCGTTTTCGTGATTTTCCCCATGTGTAACATATATATGAGCAACGTTTCTTTAGAAAGTTCCTCCACGAAAGCATCCTTCGTCTTAGGCAGATAGCTCTTGAGTGCTTTGCCGTAAGCAAATAAACTAAACTATTATTGACAGTGGTAAGGAAAACTTCAACAAACTTAAAATAGTACAAAATATGCAAGAAAGTGGTCAAGAGAAATTATCAAACAGAGCTGCTTTCTCTGTAAAATATTAATTAAATACTGAAGTAGAATTTGGAGGGGGTGGTGGCGAATGAAAGTTTGCGTCAGTAAAGGGAAGGATAACTAAATGATAAAAAAAAAAAAATGCCTGAACACGTTAAGTGGATTACATTTCACATTCACTATATTAGTAAGACACCGCATCATCATGTTACCGAATATTTAAAACTATTATATAAACTGTCATAAAAATTAGAGTATTATGATTTAAAATTGTTACCTTTGATGAATATAAGATGTACAAATACAGTTAATTCAAAGGGGGCGAATTTATCTCTTTGACTCAGGAGAAAATATATCTAGACACTCCTCTTCCGTTTATGGCTGCGAGAATGTTTTCTGTAAATGCTTAAAGAAACTAAATATTAACATAAGAATACAGCAATTTTTACGGAAAATTGATAAATTTTTCCAACAAGATTACTTGTCAGTATGTAAAATCTCCAAAAGAAATTTCTTACAGTATTACCACCACTACTGTTGTTGTTGTTTCAAACCCCTTGGGGCAGGAAAGCCTACACCAAGTCCAAGAGACCTTGCCGCACAAGCAAATCGCTGACGTCGTCCTGCTCAGCCGACAGCTGTCTCAGGGAGACGCCTATACAATCCAGTAGGTGAGCGGGAGAGGCAGGGAGGGAACAGGCACACGAGGGGAAGGTCTTTTCTCCTTCTTTGAATTTCATGCATCGAAGATGCCCACTTCTGAATTTGGCCATGGCCGTTTGGATAGGCCTAGATCTTTTACTCAGAAGTGACAGGCCTGGTTATTCAGCGAAATACTTTAGGGAAGAGAAGAAAATTTCCGTGCCATGTTAGTTTTATGTTTGTAATAGAAATGAATTTCGGTTGGCCATAAATCAGTGGAAGTGGTTGTAGGGAGATCACAACCTTTTCTTGCCAGATCGTCAGCTGTTTCGTTACCATACACACCAACATGGGACGGTATCCAGTGGAGATATACTGATTTACGCTATCCAAGCTCGAAAAGTTTAGATACAATATCCTGACCGGTCTTATCCATGATCTTAGACTAGTTTTTAAGGGTATTGAATGGAGCTTTTGCTATCTGTCAGAATCCATATAATTTCACTACTTGAACAGAGAGCATAATCAAGTGCCTTGCTGATGGCGATAAGTTCCGATCTGAAGACGGAGTAATGATCAGAGTTTCTGATGCTGCATCTGATATCTTCTTCAGGGATGTTACAATAAATTCCACTCCCTGCTCTACCCTTATCTGATGTACTTCCATCTGTATATATCCCAAGGGCCTGGGATGGAATATTATTAATGATTTCAAGTGCCATTTGCCTGAGGAGTTCTGGGTGATGGTTGTCCTTGACAATATTAGTCGACAATTCCTCACGGATGTTAACATGATTAAAAGAAGTATCTGGAGCAAAACGGCCTAACGGTATAGATGTTTCAACATTTAGATTGATAAAATCCGAATTCCACACTTAACTAAGTGGGCTGTCGTCTCGCTTTAGGCGTTTATTGTTTGTCCAATTTAAAATAAAGGCTGAGGTCCGATTATAATAACCAAAACTCTTCAGCTTGTTAAACTACTTGTAGGAATTCCCCTTAAAACGCATTCCCAAAGGCTGGATGTTCGCCGCATGGCGGGCAACGTCGTTTGGGCCTAATTATTTCTAAGGCCAGTGATGATTCTCGTCGCACCGAGCTGTACTCTGTCCAATTTCCTCAAGTTAGTAGTTGAAGCCAATAGATAGGTTTGGTAACCATACTCAAGGACAGGGCGGACTAGGGTGATGTAGGTTATTCTAAGGTTAGTGACGTCAGAACCCCAGTCTCTACCCGAGATATACTCCGAAGTCTTTTTCTTGCTTTATCTACCAATTTCTCGATATGCTTACGGGAGTTCACTTCGGGATCCAAAGTGAATCCGAGATAGGAAGAGTGTTTATTACAGTCCAAGGGCACTCCATTCAGAGAAATACCAGGAGAGTAATTATAAAGATGTCTGTTTGTAGTGAAGAGACAGCTGGAGGATTTAAAGGCATTAAAATTAAGTTTGTGGGTGTCTGAAAACTCTTGAACTGCTACCAGACCTTTATTTATCTGAAGTTCCAGTTTATTTAAGTCAGAACCACTGCTCCACATTACAACATCATCAGCAAAAAGTGCGACTTCACAAAGATAGGTGCTTTTTGCTATCCCTGAAATAAACAACGAAAAAAGGATGGGGCTCAGTACAGATCCTTGGAGTATTCCCTGATGCATTTTGAAAAAGCCTGAAAGGCTGTCTTACAGTTTAACACAGAAGTTGCGGGGATTAAAAAAGTTCGAGATCCAGGGCAGTGCTCTGCCTCTAATGTGAAAATCTTGATAGCACTTATTTAAAAGCTTGTATTCCAAACCCTGTCAAATGCTTTAAGAGCTATATTTCCAAACCTTGTCAAACGTTTTAGACAAGTCTAAAATGCCGCCACAGTGTGTCTAATAGGCCTGTGATTCTGAGCATCTCTGACGCGCTGTGTAAAGTACAAAATTTGATCAATAGTTATGTGGCCCCTTCGGAAAGCAAATTGCATTAACCACTACTATTAGTAGACGCAAATGCAAATAATACTCCAAAGTTTAACAGCTAAGTGAAACTTTATCTACATAGTGCTCTTTAACAAAAGTTTGCTCTGTAATCCACAGTGATTTGTAACGAATTAAAAAATAGAAATGAATTAATGCTTTCACATTAAGTTAAATTTAGTTTACATGTCAGCCCTTAACGAAAGGACATTACACGACAGCCTCAAATATTATTGTAGATCGGTTTCAGTTCACTGCTATAAAATAAAAAGGAAAATCCATAAAATGACTCATATGAGTATTTTGTTTACCTGGTGCGTATAAGAGTTATGCCTAAACTAGTATATTACTTCTTTTGAAAAAGTGTTAATGAAATGATTACGATTAATATAAATTAGAACCATAAGGTTTATAGAATTTTTAATCTCCATAGATTTGTATTCTTCATAGATTTTGATAGCGTGTTAGATCAATTATCTCTTTGCACCTCAACGTAATTTCATTGTGAACACGCAGATGTTATGCGCCAGAACTCCGTTTGTACCATTACAGCAATGTGAGAAACTAGCTTAATCCATCAGCGAAATCGAAGCTGGAAACCGCCAGCATATCGGGTTTTTAACTCCTTCGGTTACCGATCAGACTTCATCGGTATAATACTGGATAATTCAGAAAATGAGGATAGTTCAAGATTTGGTGCACATTAAAACTTTGAGATGCCCAAAAAGTTGATCATAACGATGCATCCTCTCCCCCTCCCCAAGGCCTGTCTGCCTTCGAGAGGGATGCCTTTCAGTGTCCTTCCGCTATTTGTTAGTATTTACATTGCTTTTTTTCGGCTTATGGAGACATGCGCACGGTATCCGCCAATGCGAGTGACGCCTTTGTGAAAAATCTTTTAAAGGAAACTGGCTCGTATCAGCATTACACTCGGGAAAAACTACGAAAACTGCTATGCAGCCAACAGCTACCATCTTTTCTGTAATGAAATTACAATACGCCTTCAGAATTAAAGGAAATTTGGATTTAGTTACAAGACGAGTATTTTACATTAATAACTATTTTACCTTCTTTTAACTGTCATGCAAAGCTCTCTACTATTTTTCTATAAAATAGAGACGAAACTGTGTATTTGTGTTGTTGCCGTGTTGTGACTTATCTCACTTGTCTGACAGTAACATCAGAACAAGCCCACGAAATTCATCGTGGCAAGGAGAGCAAGACTGCGCCTGTCGTTGGCAAGAGCCTTGAGTACCATACAGGTGAGAGTACGATTCTCTCAGTTCAGCCCCCAATTTTGACGAAGAGCACATCATACATACCTTCTCCGGGATTCGAACGCGGGCTCTTCGTATCGCAGTAGTCTTCCGTAACACATCCACCGTCAGGACGGTATTGTGTATTTCTTCACCTGCACACTTCGAACATTCATAACAGAATTTTAAAATTGCATTCAATGTTGCTTAAAGAACAGATTAATAATAATTGGATTGTTTGATTATGAACAAGCACATGAGGGCTATCTCCTTAAGGTCATAGAGGCGTTTGGGGAGGACTTTTTAAGAAAAACTGCTTCGTAAGCACATGCCACATGGGAAAACTATCGTACACCCAAACACTTCGTGCGGATTTGAACCCGGATCGACTATCAGTGTGCAGCGATTTTACCGCTCTCCCGCTGGTGAGCCCGAAATTAATAATACTAACCGAAATTAAATTTTATACATAAATAATTAGTAAGTCGATGGATTAAGTAATTAAATTAATTTAGTCATAAAACCGGAATTGACTGCCATTGAAAAATTATAAAACGGTTTTAAATAATGCTTTCAATTTGAGTTCAAGTGATCCTACAAAAATGTCTTTGCATTGTGAGGGAGACTGACGTTGGATACCAGTTACTCAGGAAAGGATAGTTTTACCTTGAATTACGTGAGCGACAAAGGAGCTATTATCCCACGAAGTTCCAATTGCAGGTATAATTTTTCCTTCCAAAACCTTTGTCACTGTATGTCAATCGATACTTGCATCAACATTACCTGATAAGAAAAGTTACTATATTTTTAGAAAGGTAATGTAGGATATTTCAGCAAAAGTCAATTTCAATGTTGAAAACGTCTCCTACTTCTGGCTTATGCAACCTTGCGTCCTGCTTGATAAACAAAAATCTCATAGGAAAGAATAAAATAAAAGGAAATACATTCTATAACATAAAAAGCAACGCAGCAAGAAGTTACCAGGAAGGGGTGAAATTGGGAATGCTTATACCTTATGACAAAATATGGAAGTGATTAACTTTATAAGGTATTTCTCCCGCCTTCTTCGCATGCCTTCGTGGTGTAGTGGTCTGCATGCTCGACGCGTAACCGAGAGGTCCGTGGTTCGATTCCCGGCGAAGGCGTTGCTCATTTTTCACGTTTCCTGCTTCTGAATACCTAATGTCTCTACAACTTTAGTCTGCCAATGACTGTCTGGCTGGAGCTCCAGCGCACTTCAACAGAGCATCTCGATGGTGTATAAAATGGCGGAGATTTCAAGCCTAAGGTATAAATTCCATGTGAATGTAGTTCCGTCGACTCCCGTAGAATCTACCATTGCCTCGCAGACGGCTTCGCAAAGAATACGAGGCAGAGTGAACAAATCGCAGTATCGCCAGAAATTTGAGTCGAAGCAATGCTACCGTTGGACGATATTGGCAGGAATGGGTGAATTGTTCAGAGCCCTACAAAGCGTCGAGAAGCTAGCAGTTAACTGAGAGCGACGACAGAACGTGAGGACAAAACGTATCATCCGATCAGATGATGCCCACTATCGGACAGCTCCTGATGTGTCCGTATCAAAATCAGATGTGAAACCGGGACACCAGTGACTACAATGACCATTGATAGGTGACTTGGCTAATTGGGAGTGAGATCACGGTGGCCATTACGCCGACTACCTCTAGCCCTAGCACTCAACCAGGCATGTTGGCAGTGGTGCCTACCGCATTCGATCTGGGATCTAACACACTGAAAAAGTATTGCTTTTATCGATGAGTCTTATTTTGAACTGAGCCTCCATGACCAGCGAAAACCTGTCTGAAGATTTCCAAGACAACGGTCAATACTCACTTGATTATAATTCGTCACACTACCAGACAACCAAGAGCTATGGTTTGGGAGGCCATTTTATTTGATAGCCGGAGCCCCTTTGATGCGACATCCTTGCAGCACGTCTACGAGATTCTAGCCCTGCATTGTTGCTCTTCCTTTCACGGACCTCTGGGCTTACATTTCAGCAGAGTAAGGCTCGGACGTACACGACAGACCTTTCTGCTGACTGTTTTCGTACTACTCCAACACTTCTCTTTCCCGGATCTCCAGATCTCTCCCCAATAGAGATCGTTTGGGCTCTGATAAGCAGACGTCTTATTCCGAGCCTGCACCACGCCAATCTAACTCGCCAACTGAAACGTGTATGGCAAGCAATTTCGCAGGAGGACATCCACCAACTCTAAAAGCCAATATCCAACCTGATAACAGCTTGCATCTGGATCGGAGAAGAGCCCAATGCATTCGTGATTTTTTTCTCTTACGGTTGTATTTTTTTAATAAAATCTTCAATTCCTATAATACCATTAGCATTTCATTTTCAATACAAGTACATCGCATCTACCGCTTTTCGTCCCTTTCGGATAACTCCTTTTTGGTGAGTCGCTTTTGTGTTATAGAGTGTACAAGAAGCTTCAGCAACAACGTACTGAAGACTAGACAGAGTACATTCTACAGAAAATCTGTTATGAAAAGATGCTGATAATACGAATTTGCGCTGGCGAAATTAAATACTCACCAAGATTCCGAAAGTTAGCTGACTTTATCCGAAAATACCTGCACTCTAGTAAAATCATTACTAAGATTTTGGGGACTGCGCTTTTCTTTCACAAACTGATATACCTACTTCATGTTTCATGATGACACATGTCAACTTCTTGAGCGTTTTTCTGTCTAGGATGCAACCCTGGACCTATTTGTCAGTCCAAGACAGACTGTGCCAATTCCAGATGTCTAGAAAATTTACAGAGCAGAAAGCACTGTGAATGTAATGTGTACTAATAACACTAGAAATTAAAAATCCAGTGCGTTTTTCTTAATTTATTTACATCTTATTTTTTGCATTGATTATAAAAATTCTTGAGAAGATAACAAAATAACACGATGTAACGTAGCCTGCACACTAATTAAATATTATAATCATCATGAGAGTTTTATGTCGTAAATATTGCATTCAGATTCGTAACTCGATAAGACTGGAAACAATTTTGTACGCCGCCCACACAGGATGGTGATTAGCAAGCTGTCTGCCGTACGGAGGCCCGAGTTCGATTTTCGCAGGTGATAAATCTCTATAACCCCACAGAAATCCGGAATAAATCCGGGTAATCCTGCAAGGCGGGATGTTTATAAATGTATATTACCTATTCGGAATGGGACATTCGAAATATATGGCGAAGAACCTAAAGCCCTTTCTAGTAGTTTGGTGGTAGGGAAGGAAGAGTGACCTTTGGACTTATGCCCGGACTGTTTTCCTTCAAATGTGGGGGAGAGCTGAGATAAGTCACTCTGTCACCTATATGGTGTTCAAGACTGATGCCAATGACAGACGCAAATTTGCATTCCTAGACACGATAAAATAAATGGACTTCCTCAGATTAGATCAGGCAAGTCAGAATGACCATAAGAATACAGTTTTGTATTTAAAGATCTTGAAAGTAATATAAATCAAGTATCTTCTAGAAATGTCATGACTTTTCTCTGCTTTTTAGGAGCAGTTCTAGCATAACTAGGGGCAGTTCATATGACTTTATATGTTATTTAAGGTTTGTAGAATTAAGCTAAATACGGTGAAAGTAACTGAGAACGGCAAGAGGTCCAGTCTTACTATATTGCTTAATTTATAGGCTGATAAAGTATTCGGTGGAGATGGTAGCGTCATATAGTAAGTACATACAGTATCTGAGCTTAATAAAACGTTAACAACCGATTGTAAAAATTATTACAATAGTATTTCCATAATATAGTTAATTCGATGAAGACATTTTTTTTATAATGCATTTTTACGCTTGCTTGCATTTCTCACATTATCAGTACCACCGAATGTTTCTATGCTAATATCCTGACTAAGTTTTTTACCTTTTATAGAGGATTCATATTTGTTTAATGTTAACACTTTATAAAATAGATGTATTTTCATGCGTTTAATGAATAAATTCATTTTACACATACAATTTTTTAAGCTTTTCAATGTTTATAATGTCCGTGGTTTGTTTGCTATATTTTTTTCAAATTGCCATAAATCTTCAAAATATTTCCCATGCCATTAGATTAGCATAGTTCAAACCTCTACCTTAAGGAGCATCTGTGATATGAAACGTAAAATACTTTGTGCTCGCAAATTTATCTTGTTTTTATAACATCTTCAGTAAACAGATTCTGTGACCTTTCATATTTTTACGTCTGGATGTCTTCGTGGTTGGAAATCCCCTTCTCGATTTCATTCTGTCTGAAGGGGATTCCGCTTGTAATTTGAACAAGAGGCTGGAAATGCGGAAACGCTGCGCGAACTGTGATAGAAATGTGTTTTCCATTCACGGCCATGAGTTTCATGACCTTGCTCCAGATATGAGTTGATTCCGCGTCGACAAAATAGAAAAAAACCGCAGATAGAGACACATGCAGGTTGTCTGGAGATTCCATCGTAACTTCAAAGAAACGCCCTCTTCCTTATTATTATAAGCTTATATTTAGTTCATTCGCGGCATTTATCTTCGTAATCAAAAGTTTGTTATCGATTTTTAAACTACTTCCTGATAAGCTAACGAGCTCAGATTTCGTACACACAATGTCTGTAGGGGACAACAGAATGTTCTCAAGCGATTTTTTAAAAAGTCGATTTAGATTCTTTTTAATTTAATGCTGAAACGAGTTTTCGCACATATCTTCGTTTCATGAACAAACTAAAAATATCAGAAATTTTTCTGCTTGCACCATCGGAGAGAACGGAATTGTTTTTTTAAATTAAGTTTGCATGAGATTTTAATGTAATTTCTGATTTTTTTGACAAAATTGCTGGATTATTTCGACTGTTTCATGTAAAGATTTGAAGTAAAAGAATGATTATTCATTGTTACAAAATGAGTTATCAATGGGATAATTTAATTGATAACGTGTCATTGAGACAAAAAAAAATTACAAAACGGTTTTTATAAAATAAGCTTTTATTTAAAACTCTTAGAATAATAATGAACTAAAAGAGGAAAACTAATATATCCTATATTTTAAAGGGAACAAGAAATTAAATAATTCTGTTTACATAATTCATCTACAATTTAATATCAAGAATAATGAAAGCGTGCTAATTTGAATAATAAAAGCGAATAATTGAATTTCAACTGTCAAAAATACATGTCGTAATCTTTATAAATTTATTAAGGGTGCCCCATGTTTTTATTATTCGTGATACAAAATTGTAGTTGACTTTTGTAAAGAAAATTGTCGAATCTTTTGTCCCCATTAAACTAAGTAATAATTATTTTTCTTCTTTAGTTTGTTAATGATTTTATGAGCTTCAAATAAAAGCTTATTTCATAAAGGCTTGTCATTTTTTTTTTGCAAAATTGCCTTTTTTACTATTGCGGCGGACCACACAGATATGAGAAAATCGTGCATGCGATCCCCGCAAGTCACTGTTTTCAAGCTTTTATGACGTGTCACACGACATGCTTCTGACACTGAAGACGCAATAATTCGTTTCAGTTGACAGTACAAGAGATATAACTTCACGACCAGTGTCAAGAAAGTTTAGCGTTCTGTATTGTGTCTGTCGTCAAAGCCTCTTGATTTCAGCAGGGCTGACACACCAATGATCTTGTTTTTCCTCTGCTATCGTTCCAGATATAACGAATCAAAAGATGTAAAATACTTCTGTAAAATTAAGGAGACGTGGCTAATTCAGTTTGAAGATTTTTTTTCATCGGAGCAGCACATCAGAATGCTCCTGAACTCTCGACTAGAGAGACCCAGAATGCTCTTGAACTCTCGATTAGAGAGGCCCTTGTTAACAGAATCCTCAAGCCACGAGGGTCATAATTCACTTCAATAACTTTTCTATGCTATCTATGAATTATATGTATTTGTAAAGAGCTTCTTGTAGTTGTAATAAATATGTTTTGAGTTCAAAAATGCAGTAAATATTACGCAACCTCACAAATGTAGCAATCACTATAAGGAGTCAGAAGCACTATCTGTCGCCAGCTACCCATACTATTTTATGTTTTGCTTTTGTACGTTTTGGCTGCTAACCATTAACAGTTGTTAAAACGAATTCCATCCCTCTTTTATTTGCAAGCAACTTCAAATTGAATGTGAAGTTTTGGAACGCTTAATCGAATTTATGTGCTCCTGGGCCCCAGATATAGCATAATTTTTTTATTTCCCATTATTATTCCTTAATATGATTTTCTCGCTGCTGGTCCATTATATGCTTAATTTGCTGTACTGTTAGTTGCTGTTTTATTTGCTACTATATTCTGCTGGAATATCGTTAATTTTTTTTGTTACAACACATTATAACATAAATAACCTTTTCATTTAACAAACGAAGCATGGCATAAATTAAACATAAGGACTGTTGGACCAAAATACTTCATATTATTCACCGAGCAGCCGACAAGACCAGCAACCAGCACGACGAAACACAGTCCGACCTAGTACATGTACAGAAACATTTTTACGTACTATTCGCAGATTAAATTTGTTCGGAAAAGAGGATAGGCACTTTGCATACTGCCATTGCTGATATGCTGCCCAGAATGCTTAATTTTATTTTAACCCTTCAACTAAATAGCTTTCACTTTTACCGAGAAGAAAATGGTTTTACAAGAAAAGATTGAAAAGTAACACCAGAGCCGTGCCTAGGTATTTTTGTACCTGAAGCAAAGAGGTAAATACGCGCTTCTATAAGCAATCAGACTGAAACTGTATCTCTATACTTTTATACTCAACAAAGTTAATTATACTAAATCATACTATGAGTTTTATAATGCTTATAATCATAACTTTATGTATTCAGAAATTAATAAGTGAAATTAAATGTGTAACTTTTAAAGGAACACAGTAGAAAATACCTTTCCAATAAATAGTAAATAACATTGAAATAATATAAAAAGTATTGCATTAATTCAACCTTTTTTAATTCAGTTTTTCTTGCGTTTAACAAGGTAAATTCGACAATATTTTTTTTTCAAAGTCTACCTTGGTTGCTTAATTTATATTCTATAGAGAAAATAGTGATAGTTGACAGTTTTATAGAGTAAATGAAGGTTTTTAATCTTTTTATAGGCATTTTTAATTTTAAATTTTCTGAAACTTCTTTCACCCTAACAATAGTAATTGGCAACGTCAAAAACATTTTGAACACAATTTTGGAATTCAGATTTGATTGAACTGAACTCTATTCCTGAATAATCATTAAGAGATCTGATTTTGCTTCAACGGCCATAATTAATGAACTAGCATGATTTTTTATACTAAATATTTTTTCTGGGATATCTACAGTCCTTATACATCTAAATGCTAACCTATCCTTTAAGATACCTATCCTTTAAGAGACCTACATCCAGAAATATTAATTTCCAAGTAGTTAGTAACTGAAAATCGGAAAGTATTTCGTATAGTTATTTATATCATTATTTTATTATGAGATTTTTATCATTTCTTTCATTTCATAATCTATCATCTGTCATTTCTCTCATCTCATTACCGATCTATCATTTCTATTAGGAAAAAAAATTTTCTGAAAAATTAGTTCTTTTATAAATTTATTTTAAGTCTTATTCATTAAGCTTTCTTTTTAATTTGTCTTCATATTCTGTTAACATATTCATCTTTAAAGTTAAATTTTCACGTTTTCAAGAATATTTTCTCTGATTTTCTGTAAAGAAACATATAGGCCTTCTGTTATATTTGTTTAAATCAGTATGGCATACGTAAGAGGGCTATTTGACTAAGGAGAACGTTGTATAAATATAATATACCAATGAGTTTAAAATAATATAAAATATGTGATAATGATTTTTTGTCCCATTTTAAATGCTAAATTGTTAATAATTAAATTTCGTATTTCATTTTACTAATCGTTTAACGAAAATGATGCGAGTTCTGCAAGTGCTCAATACTACAGCGTCCTTTTTATTGATTTCAATTGGTTTGAAACCACGCTTGTAGACAAGATTCGACATTAAAAGTTAACTATCACAATTTATTTCGGAAATGTATTTAAAAAATTTCGGCACCCTTCCAGCCATTCATCCGAAACAAGTCCCTTACTTACCTTAACTTTGTCCCGTCTCTTAAGTAACGCACTAATTTCTTTTCTTGGCAAAAGTGTAAGACACATACAAAGCAAAAAAGTAATAAAACTACTAGTCATAGCTAAATTTCCACGTAAGAACCGATACATAGAAATATTTTTCCATTGTGAGGCCAGTTTTAGTAACTTGCCCATTAAAGTCCATTTTCTGGTATCATAGCCACATGCGGTTGGTCAATTGGACTTCTTCAGTCAAATCGAAGCGCTTAGTTCTTTTTCCCACATGAATCTACTTAGTATGCCAACCAGATGAAAGACCGAAAACTTAAATTTCAGGCGGGATTTACCCCTTAACACAGAGATGATGGAAGCGTTTCATAGCATAAGCTAATGCGATACTTTTGTACCGCACGCCAGACAGCAACAGCGTTCAGTTTTTACGCTGCAGTTCATTAATGAACAGAACATTTCCACGCTGAAGTTCACATTAATTTTTGCAACAGTTCACATTATTTTTTTGCCACAGTTCACTAACAAAGTATTTTTAAGAGATTTTGCTTTGCTGTTGAATATTGTTTAACTGATAATCTCCATCTTCAGTTGAATCAGTTTGAAATTTTTTGTTGCTTAGTAGCTTCAGTTATCTAGTTATTATGGTCATCGGCAGGCAAAAAAAAAATTTGAGATTTATTACGCAATTTCGTATCTTAATTTAAATCACTGTATTATGACTTTCAAAAAGCAATGAAATTGAAAAAAAAAATGGTCTAATTTTTAAGAAAAGTAAAACTAAGCAAATTTGGCCCTTTTTCATCAGCGACAGGAAGATAGATACCAAGTCAGCCATATTATAAATAAAACATTTAAAAGTGTACATCTTTTTTTTATTCACATTTCTGCCTTTAAGTATTCTGTCCGGTATACTTAATAAACTTTTAACATGCTTTATATTTCCCCACATTCTTTTGTATCATTTCTTCTGAATTTATCTGTAGTTGAAAATTATCGACAGTTTTTATGTAGTGCTCTTGGCAAGAATCCCAGTAAATTTCTGGACGTTGTTAAGATTCTGCGACCTTGATCTTAACGCAGCTTTTGCATAATGTACTCACGTGAGAACGACAACGTTGTCCTGATGAAAAATACACCTTTCTTTAGCAGTAAAGGAAGTTTCAGATTTATGTGAAAAATCAATGTAAGCTTTGGTATTTATTTAAAAAATTACAAAAATTGCATCGTTTTCTTTGAAGCTTATCGCTGTCCAAAGCATCCACTAAGTTACAAGGCATTTCATTCACGAAAGAAAAATACCAAAGAAAAATAACTCCATGAGAAAAATAACTCCATTTATTCGGACCATTTTTTAATCAATTCTTTTTTTCCTTTTTTTAGGGGACGTTCAGTTAACACTGGATTCCTTTTTTGCAATTCCGTATCCTCATTCGAATAACAGTATAAAAAATTGCTGGACATTTTATGCATCGTTTTAGCATCAGTTTCAGAGCTATTCAACACTCAGGAAGAGCAGTGTTCCGTGCAACTAACAAAAGTTCTCTTTTTATCGATCAATAAAAAATTAAAGCTCCCAGAAGAGAATTTTTCCCGTAATTAAATAATGTAGTTAATATGATTACTTATCCCAGAGATTATTTTTCAAGAAGTTACACTACCACTTTTTATTTTCGACTTTTTCATTTCTCGAGAAAAGAAATTTTACTGTGTATATTCCTTGAGACTTCTTGACAAAGTTTTGACAATTAATTTCTATTTATTAGCAAGTGGAAAAATAATCAATAATCTTTAATGATCTTTTGTTTATTTCTAAAATAAAAGCCGTTATTATATATTTATTTAAATAAGGAAAAGACACAAGAAAACCATCAAATATTAAGTATTCTAGTTTGAATATTTTAACAGCTTGTACATATCAAACAAATAAAGACTGTTAATTAAGGAAGATATGGAAATTTACTTACGTTTGTTTCGCATTAAATTTTGCGTTGTAAATATATTTAAGTATTTGTAGTACTAAGCTCGCATACGCAGAAACCTAATATCCGAAGTTGCCTATTTGATTTAAACGGTGGAAAAACACTAGAACAACATGATAGATCTGAAAATAAGAATTAATTAATTTCATAACTCTTTATACATAGTATATGTAATAATTTAAATGTTGAGGATGGAAATACTTGCAGTCATGACCAATAGACACAGTTTTTTTTATTTCTTTATAAAACAATGTTTATATTGTAGATGAACATTTTCGATACATCACTGATGAATTGTCGCTGAGGGCAACCGTTATTTGTGAATTTTTGGCATTTTTAATATATGAAGGACGAAAGTGCAACAGTAGATATTAAACTCGGATGACAGTGAAGCGGGAGAAGAAATTAAGTGTGTCTTAGATTAAAACACATTTCGGAATGATTTCAGAATGATTTAATTTTAGTTCAGCTTTATTCCAATTGGCTAATTTTATTTCGGTTTGCATATTTGAAATTATTATTAGCTGAAGCATGATATAAATATTTGAGTCATTAGCATTATGTAAGAATGATGTGTGGAGCATTAATTTTGAAATGATGCAGATTAGAGGAATAATTATAGGCAGTTACTATTTTTAAGACGCAAAGACGAAATAACCAGATTAAAATAGAGAGTTAAGAGTCTACTGTAAACTAACGTTAGAATTTTGAGTTGCATAATTTTAGACACTTTCCGATGATTCATACACCGGTTTCAGCATTCTCTAATACTGCCGTATTTTTGGTGCATATTCGACTACGAACGTGACAACAGTCAACTTTCCCATGTGCGTACCATGCACGAGTTTGTATACACGCTTTATACTTGTACGTCATTTCATTGCAAAGCAACCACTGGCTGTAAAACTATAAGTATCGGTCATACACACCCCCTCTTCGTTTCTTGTTATAAAGTAACTCGGTTTCTATAAAATGCTTATATTTGTTATCATTTATAAACGGAACAGTACGTAAAGATAGCCAACCAAACGTTTTTCGCTAATTCACAAAGTCGCCATTATCTCACTAGGGACTTTTCGTGGGGGTGCAGATAATCATAAAGACCATTTTTTTAAATCTTATACCGCCCTCTCTCCTTCAAAGAGAAAATACTTAGCGTCATAACACCCCTTGTTAGAGAATAAAAGCATTAAAACCCTCTGACCGGCAAGGCCATATATATATACGGCTTGGAATGTTTTTTGTGATGTTTTTACAGACATTACAAACGTATATATGTGTGCATATCCGAGGATTAACGTATATATCGGTGCAATGAATTATGTCCAAGAACTTAAAGCAGTGTATTTAAAGTACATAAATGCAGGTATGAATTACCAGAGATATTTTGGCATTAAAGTCAAGAAAATACCTCTTTCTCATGGCAGCTTTCGGAAATTTGGGCTTTCTTAGTGAAACCCATGTCAGTTAGAGGATTAAACTGTTAAAAAAATGCGAGAAATATGAAATGGAAAAAATTATTATGAAATTTCTAACTAAATTATAATTTTTAAATATATGCAGAATATAAATTTTGAGTATTATATTTAAATTTTAATCCTCAGTGCAATTTGAAAAAGGTCCTTTTTTTTCAGCTTCCGAATAATTAGTCGGTTTCTTCAGGAACGATCTTTCAAACTTTTTCACGCAATATCAAAAATATGAAATTTATATGCAACCTTTATTTATCTTGATACATTATGATAAATCACAAAAAATTACAGCATTCTAATATTTATCATCGTAATTTTAATTTTAATATTCTAAATAATGTTTATATTATTAATAATTAAAATAATTTACTATTATATTACTAAAATAATTGTTTCATTCTTATTAATTTTTCGTTTTCATTTCCTAATTTTATACAAAGTGAAGGCTCCATAATTTTCTAAAATAAAATGTTTCCATATAAAACTTGTGTAAATGTTCTTTAACTGATTGATGGGTTACTTCACTAGCTGTAAAATGGTATTCGAACAGTTGCTTGAAAATCCTCCGTTCGTGATATGCCTCTGAGAACTGCATTAGAAACATTCCAAAAAATAATAATAAAAAAATTGTATAAAAAATATATCACATATCATTTTTTAAAATGATAGTTTTACCTTTTGTTGCCTCAAAGTGTGAAGAAATAATCTATTCAGGGGCAAAAATATCCCTCTGGTTGTACTTCCTGCAACATACTGTATTGTTTACCTTCAGTTATTCGTCATATGATTATAACAATCATTCATACATCATTAACTGAAAATACCATTATTTTGTCAATATTTTTTACATTACTTATATTCGGTTTTACAACTATCCCCTTTTATAAATCATTAATATTTTCATACTCATCATAACACTATTCAGTATTACAGTTTTTTATATTTTCTATATTAATATTGAAAAATGCAATTTCTATATTCACATGATTTCATTATTTTTGTATGCTTCAGACTTATCTCATCCTCAAAATAATTCAAATTCGTAATAGTAATTCCAAGTTATAGTTAAACCTTTAAATAGATTTTCCTAACTAAAATACTTGACATTTTTTAAAAAATTTGTTACTTAATAAGGCATTTCTCCCGCCTTCGTAGTGTAGTGGTCAGCACGCTCGGCGCGTATTCGAGAGGTCTGTGGTTCGAGTCCCGGTGAGGGCATTGCTCATTTTTCATCTCCTGCTTTCCGAATAACCAAGTGTCTCTAAAACTTAATTTATTAAACATAAGTACTGCTACTTAAATTTCTAATCCCCCCCCCAAAATTTTATTTGATATCATTTGCGTAAAAACAGCATTGCGTGTTCAGAGTTCAAAAGAATAATAATAGTTAACAATTTTCTGATTGATCATAAAACATTTTAGTTGTACTAATGAATGAATAAATTACTTCACTGTTATGAAAAACTACAAGCATAATCTTTCAGTAAAAATATAAAGCAATTGAAAAACCCAGCACAATTAAAGAGGCAAACCCCTAAATTAGAATATCAGAATAATTGTATTAACTTGTTTTTTTAAATAATTATATTTTCAACTAAAAAACCAAATTAAAATTTATTACATTATCACTGAAAAAAATGTGATTTAGTTTGCATTACAACCGTAATGCTTTAGTTCGAATGGCTAAACATATGTTGGACCATAAATAAAAATTTAGAACTTGTAAGGAGATGAAAAACATTTAGCCATGACAAACGCTTGGGGTATAAACCAGACGTTCTGTAAACACTAAGATTGCTCTTTCAAGTCCCGGAATGCTATAGTTTTGTAAACACTCATTAAATAAGAGATGATGATACAATGCACGTTTTTTTTTTCATTTCTTGATACTGGACATTAAATTTGTTATGCAAGCGGGAATTTGAAAACATCACTGAAAAAATTTCCAAACGGAATTAGTTATATTGTATTGAAGAAATAACACATTATATTTTCCTGGATATTAGAATTTGGACACGAACAATGGATGCAGAAGAAAATAAAATCTGTACGCATTACATTGAAAACTAAAAAGTTGAAAATGAGTTTGTAGATAAACTTCGGTTGAAGCAGGAGTTTCTCCAAAAGCGATCCGCAGTCGATTCAGCTACTGTAACAATTTAGATACTGAAGATGGAGGTATTTGCAATAATGGCGAGAAGAATAATTCTTTTATTTTGTGACGAAACAATGCTTTTATTGTAGATGAAAATTTTTGAAAAAAATTAATGAAATAAGTGCTAAGCGCGCCAATTCTTTAATAAGTATTTATGTTTTTTAATATCTGAAAAATAAAAGAGCAGGAGTAGACCTAAGTTTGAAAAGCACCTTAAGATTTAAAAGAAAGATAGAAAAAGGATGCGATATGTCTAAGATAAAAATCCGACTCAGAATGATTTAATTTCAGCTTTATGCCTATTGGTTAGTCTTAAGCTCCGATTCAAAAATTTGAAATTATTATTGGTTGAAGATTTATAAGTATCTGTGTCATTAGCAGTATATAAAAACCACTTGGGGAATATAAATTTTGAAAGGACGCAGTTTAGAAAGATTTATTATGAATAGTTACTATTTTAAGGACGGAAAGAGAATTAAAGTAGAAAGGTCAGGAATTATTTGAAATTGAAGTTAGAATTTTGATTTTTATAGTTTTTATTTTACTTACACATGCATACCCATTCACAAAACGTAAGCAACAAATTTATGTTTCAACATACAGCCATGAAATTGTTGAGAAGGGCGTTTTACGGTCAGTATAATGAAAAGCCAAATCAGTAGAAAGGTGACTCATATGCAGATATCAGCACCATGACGTCAGAGGGTACATCAGAAAAAGCAGAACGCGAGGAGTCAGCACCCACCTTAGAAGCCAACTTAAAAAGAAGAAAGCAAGGCGCATTTCTAGGCATTTTTCTGCAACTGAAAGTGAGATTGTATTTGCAGTATGGTTGCAAGAAAACGTCAGAACGCCTTCACACGGGGTAGAATGATTAGCAAGCTTAAGCTGGAGCGTTTTGACTTCTGTCGTCTAAGAGTTTAGAATTAATAAAAGTATACTTTCACGAACTTAGAAAGCCTTCCAACTGCAAGAAAGGTTGATGGTGATTGACTAAGGAAAACGACGATGACTGATGACCGATACATCGTTCTTCAGGAAAAAAGAAATCGAAACCAGACTGCGAGTAAATGTCCTCTGCAGTTGCGCACGGCAACCGAATGATAGGAGTCCTGGTTTAATGTGGCAGAAGACTTCTGGTTTTGACTTCACAAAGATGGCCTATCCACCCGCCGGCCTTAGCACTGCATGCCACTGACAGCAACCCATCGGCTGCACCGTTTACAGTGCTGTAGAGAGCACAAAGACTGAGCACCTCATTATGGAGTTATGTCCTCTTTATTATGAGAGTTGTTTCATTCTGACAAACGATTCTCGGCGTTATTTGATATGGAGAGAGGTAGGGACACATTTTTATCCCACTAACATCAGGAAAAGACACGTTGGGGGTAGTCTTGGCGTGCTTGCATGGGAAGGCATTAAGATACGGACGAACGGAGCTCCACGTTTTCGACAAAGGTTCACTTACATCACATTGTGAAGAAGTTATACTTTCTCACGAACGTCTTTCCTGGAGTGCCACTGGTACCGACTTCGTTTCTATGGATGGCAATGCACGGCCATATAAGACTCATGCTGCTGACGAGCTACTGGAAAATGAAGATAAACACAGAATGGATTGGCCAAGAATTTAATGGCTCTCCTCTGATTTAAATCCTACTGAACATTTGTGAGATCCTTTAGGAAAACTATTGGCGGATTGTACCCCCCCCCAGAAGAACACCAGACATCTGAAACAGGTGCTCCTCGAAGAACGAGAACTCTTACCTCCCAAACTGTTAGATATTCTGGTGTTGAGTATCAACAGATGGTACAACGCAACCACTGCAGTTAGGAGAGGTCATATCCCTCACTAATATCCCTCGGTTTGTTGTTCTTCCTGTTGGCCAGATGGTTTTTTTGTATCAACGATACTGTGCCAATAAAACATTTTTCTGTTGGTTCCGTACTGTCTGCGTGGTATTCATGTTTTTACTACTACACTTTTCTCGTCCTTTAAGTACCACATTGTGCCTTTGTAGTATGAATTTCATGTCTCTCATTTGATTTTGTTTTGCGGAATTACGGCCAAAATCAGAAAAGTTGCCTATGTTTTGCCCACTAATGTGTGCATATATATATATATACACTGAAGAGCCATTACTTTATGAACACCCTGTTAATAACATGTATCAGGACTCGTATTTCTTTTCCTCTGTTTGGCGAACATGACGTGTTCTGACTTGACAGTGAGTTGATACAAATTATGTCCTATGGAGTGTAGCAAAGACGACAAGATGAGAAGGATTAAAATTACCCTTTATTTTTCCACGTTTTCACAGTCTCTCCCGCACTCCGGGATACAAAGACCAGCCACGTTTGGTCTTAACGTAAAAATATAAGACTACTAACAAAAATTTTAATAAGAGAACTTAATATTTTACACAGATGACTAACACTAAGACTGGCCTTTTAAATTACTACGCTTGTAGTACGCAAACTGCGGAAAACTACAATACGTCTTTAGCTTCTAAGAGGATGAAAACCTCTGCCCTTAAGGGCGGACAGTAACTGATGGCAAGCTCGCGTGAAGATTCGTGGCAAGATGGCTCACTCTCTCTCCTTCTACTCTGTTCTTGGCAAAAAGCCACAACTTAAATACTTAAGCGTTAGCAAGTACAATTTGCATAAACATATTCACGTGTTAATTCCGGCCGGAAGTGGAAAATAAGAGATGACAATAAAGTTTTAAAATAAAATAAATGACAGTCAAACTTAAGATCCTTACATACTTCCCGCCAGAGGTAATAAGTTTGAAACTAAGGTCTAAACGACCTTGTTGAAAACATTTAATTCTAAATTCTAAGTCTAACGCAAGGCCAATCTTTTACAAAAACTCCTCACTAAACCTAGAAATTATGTAAAAAGCAGTTTTACAACATTTTCTCCAGGAACGACTATTCTTCATCTGTTCTAGCACCTAAAAACAGGAATTTCCTGTCTCTTATCGGTTACTTCCAGAGACCTGGAAGGAAAACTAGTTTAATCAATTTATCAAACAATTTAAATGCCACGTAACATGAACATGTATATTTTTTCTTTTAAAACTCCATTCTCATTTCATTCATACCATTATTTAATTTTCTCCCCGTGCTCTTTGACATCTGTTGTAAAGAGGGAAACATCAAACACGGGCGTGTCTATGTACAAGTGTTCAACACTACTGCCTACAGTCAAAACTCTAATGGGTTAAAATTCAACATAACAAGACCTCAGAATACACCTTACATTCATCTTTCAACCCTGAGGTACTATTCTAAAATAAATGGGTGACTGTGCAGTGTAGCGTCAGAAAGTCTAACTGCCTTCATTCATTCCAAATTTAACACATATTCACACTGCGTAACGCTTTTTTTTTTCAGTCATACCATTAAGTTTTGAAATTGGCATTTACACAATATTTCCACTTTTAACATATCACAATACTTCTTAAATTTTAACGGAACAGTTCATACGTATACAAGAACACATTAATATACCATTAATTCTACACATTTGAAAACATACAATTAACTTTCTCCTATTGAAAGCAAGTACTGTTTCTTTTATATTTAACAACTACATTTCAGAAGTCCTACAGACTAAAATGTCTTTTCTTAACAGAATCTTTTAAATAAAGCTTTATACAATATTTTTAAAATGTTCTTAAGGTACTTTTCCTATACAGTTACAAAAGATTTTGCAATACTCAAGTATTTACACTTTACTATTATACAATAATTTTAGATTACTCGCGAGTAGTTGAAAAACATAGTAACAAATAGATAAAACTCATTTCTCTCCTTTTTGGCGATAAAGGTAGACCTCGCATGAGGTAAAACTTCTCCTTAAATTCTGCCAATTGCAGTAAGAATGAAAAATTAACTTAAAGTTTCAAAGTAACATAAAGTTTCAAAGTAAAGTTTTACTTGTCTTTGTGATATTCAGCCATGCGTCTTGCCGCCCATTCTTGAAACACTGCGAAGACAGCAGTTTGGTTAAATCGACGTCTGGCTCGGGACTGAACATCACGCTCCTCGTCCTGCCATTTTCTTTAGGGAAATGTCTCTTGACCCTTGAAGACCTTCTTCTTATCCTCCGATTGTTGTAAAGGTCGCTTAGTGGGCGGTACCCTTGAAGTCCTCGGTATGCCGGGTCCTGGTCGCTCGCTGATCGAGATTCTCGTCCCGCCTTGAGTCTGGAACTGCACTCCTCGTGAATTCGTGGGTACTTGCTGCATAGAATCCTTTCTGTCGATTCGCTATTTCTTTCCTCACAGGTTCTATGACTTCGGCCATTTCTTCTCGCCCTCTTCGTACTGTTAGAATTTCCGTCTTCCTCCTATACGAGCCGGGGCCCACCAGCGGCCGAGCGGTAAAGACGCTGAACACTGGTAGTTCGGTCTGAGGTTCGAATCCCGCGAACGGGCTGGCTGCATGGGCGTTTTCGTGGTTTTCCCCATGTGTAACGTGTATACGAGCCAGTTTCCCTTAGAAAGTCCTTCACGAAGGCATCCCTCCCCTTAGGCAGATAGCCCTCGTGTGCTTTGCCATAACTGAATAACCTAACCTAACCTATACGAGCCGGTCGTGACATCTCTTTTCTGGTCTAATGAATATCTTCCTTTTTCTTATTATCTCCGGTCTTCCATCGGGGGGGGGGGCTTTTCTTTTCTTGTTCATATCTTTACTTGTGGCTGACTCTGGCGGTCATTGTTGTTGTGCCATGTCTTGAGATGGTTCCTGCCGTGCCGGATGGAAATATTTTCATTTTATCTCGGTTGTAATTCGGCTTGATTTGATCGATATTTGCCGTAATTTTTCCGACATTCTTGACTCTTATAACCACCACTGCCTGGGTTATTTTCTCAATAGAAAACGGCCCTTCAAACCGTGGAAAGAACTTGGCCACTTTATCTTCTGGAGCTGAGTAAAGTGAATGTTTCAGCTTAAGTACTTCATCACCCACCTTATAATTACCTCCCGTCTTTTTATATCATAATAAAGTTTCTGGTTCTTCTGTGATACCTCAGTGTTTTTCTTTGCCTCCTTAATTAACTTTTGTATATCCGCCATTCGAAATTCTGGGGCCCTTTTTTGAACATAAAACAATTTGTCCAGTAGTTTGTGAGGTTATAATCTTCTTGCTTAAAAATAACGCAGCAGGAGTTTTGCCCGTCGTGTCGTGTTTGGCAGTCCTAACAGCGAAAGCTAATTCATTGACATAGTTATCCCAGCTTTTATGAAAATTTTTAACATAACTACGAATAATTTTAACTATGTTTCTGTTGACCCGTTCCGCTATATTTGATTTCGGCCGATACGGGATCATTTTTAAATGACGTATGTCCAGTTTTTGACACATGTCTTCAAAAATAATTGCTTATAAACTGAGGCCCATTATTCGGTATAACTTTTAAGGGCGCCCCGTATTTTAAAATATATTTATTTAAAATATGATGAGTAACTATTTTCGTAGGGTCTCGTTTTAGGGGAGCAATTTCGGTCCATTTACTAAAATGGTCAACCATAACAAGGAGATACCGATTTTTATTTAACTGACTTTTCGGGAAAGGGCCCAATAAATCGAAGCCAATTATTTGATTTGGAAACTCTGATTTAATGCTATTTAGAAAACCGGCTGAGCGGAAATTAGCATAACTAACTACCTGGCATGTTGAGCAAGACTGGACTTACGCCCTTGTTAACTTTTGCAGTTCAGGAAAATAAGCTGCTTCGAGTACGCGTTGGATGGTTTTCCGAATGCCACCATGAACTGCCGGGAGCGAATCGTGCAATTCCCGTAATGTATTTAATCTAAAACTAGCTGGGATAACAGGTCGGATTTCATTGTTATTATTCGTAGTTTTCGTATAAAATAATAGGCCATCTATCAGTTCGTAATGGCCGCCCTATTTCTTATCACCACAATATCTTGGAGGCTAAAGTTTTCAGGATCTCTTAATAATCATATATATTTTTAAATTCCAGATCGTTGCCCAGTTCCGTTATTAGGATCTCATGGGAATGTATTATATGGGACATAAGCATTGCCACTTTAACACTATTCCCTTCTTCATCTATTTTGATTCTTGACATGGCATCTGCTACGACATTTTCCTTTCCCGGCGTGTGTTTAACTATCAAATTATATTCTGCTAATTTAAGTGCCCATGTTATTAGTCTTGGCAGTAGATGCCTTCCTGAATATAATCTAGCGACCGCCACATGATCAGATTAGACCATTACTGGAGAACTTCCAAAGTAGACTTCTGTACTGCTAAAAGAACCGCAAGTGTTTCCCTTTCTGTCGCTGAATAATTTCTTTGAGTAGCATTTAAAGTACGACTAAAGAATGCCACGGACTGCCGATTTTGGGAAAGAACTGCCCCTACGGCATAATCCGAGGCACCGACCGCGATTTCTGAATTTTCGTCATTATCGGGAAATTTCAGAACAGGGGCTTGTGCTAACGCTTGTTTTAATTTTTCAAAATCGGTGTTAGCTTCGGCTGTCCAAGAAAATCTTGCCTTCTTTCGTTTTAATTTTAATAATGCTTCGGCAATGGTGGCAAAATTTTTTATAAAGGACCTATATATTAATACAGCCCTAGAAAAGAAGATGGTTTTTTTCGCCGTATTTGGCGCAGATAATTCTGGATTGCAATTATTTTTTATTTGTCGGTTTCGATGCCTTTCTGGGAAATTTTATACCCCAAAAAACGTAATCCTGTGGCTGCGAATTTGCTCTTTTCAGCATTAAGTTTTAGACCGGCCTCATTTAACAATGAAAGCACTTTAGTCCTTAATGTGTTGTTCTAAATTATCACTAGTATAAATAATGTCATCTAAATAAATAAAAGTACTTTTCCCGAGGACGGGTCTTAAAACAATGTCCATGCAACCTTGGAATGTTGCTGATGCGCCTGACAGTCCAAATGGCATACGCAAAAATGCATAAGTGCCAGACTTAGTTATGAAAGCGGTCTTTGGTACATCTTCAGGTTTTGCGCCTGTTTGAAAATACCCATATGTTAAATCTAACGTAGTCATATATTTAGTGGAAGTTATGTTTTGCAAGATTTCCTCAATAATGTGTAATGGATAAACCGGATACTTAGTAACACTATTTAGTTTCCGGTAATCTATTGCAAAACGCCATTTTTGGGTGTGTAACCGGATAATCATTATTCTTCTTACATAGAACAACCGGACTGCCATAACTACTGGCGATGGGCGTGATGATCTTTTCAATTAGCATATCTTTAATATGCCATTCTATAATTTTTTCTTTAGACCTGTCATAGCGGTAAGCCTTGTGGCGAACTGGCTGTGAATCTTCCGTATTTATTTCATGGTTGGACACTTGCGTAAATCCAGGAATGTCAGTGAACAAAGTAGAAAATTCACTTACCACTTGGCGTAATTCTTCTTGCTTTTCAGTTGGCAGATGTTCGAGGTTCAATGTGTGTGGGGGGGGAGGTCTGCTTTTCTTTCGGCACCGGTTTCATGGTCAGCTTAAGTGACGCTTGATTGAAATCGAGCGTTGCTTCGGACGCTGAAAGAAAATCTACTTCCAATATTATGTTTGCTTGAAGATTTCTAACAATAAGGAATATAATTTTTACCTGCTCGTCCTTAATGCGAATATACAGTGGTACTTTACCTATACATTTGCATCTTTCCCCCTGGGCTGCTATCACCGTCGTATTATCCGAACTGTAGATTCTGTACTGACGAAAATCTTTTTTAAAAAGTTCTTCTGCCACAAAGCTACACTGGCTCCTGTATCCAGGAAGGCGGTGGCTGGAATATTTTTCACTAACACTTCAATCTTCGGAAGAACTAAATTTTTCACAGCAACTGTATTGAGCTTGAAGGTAGACGGATTTTCTTGGCCTTCGGATTTCCGCACCCTCCCGTCAGCAGAAATCCGTTTCAGTTTATATCTTCTTTCTTCTTTTTCGGGCCTCTCCCAAAAGTAGTTACAAAGGTACAAAGATATCGGCCATGGGTCTTCTCCTTCGGGCGCCACTATCAGGACTCATATTTTTTTTTATCTACATGATGTGTCGTGACTGGACATTGAGTTGACTGCAAACTATGTCCTATGGAGTGTAGCAAGGACGACAAGATGAGAAGGTTTAAAATTACCCTTTATTTTTCCCCGTTTTCACAGTCGCTCCCGCACTCCGGGATACAAAGACCAACCACTTGTGGTCTAACGTAAAAGAATATAAGACTACTTACTAACTAAAATTTAAATAAGAGCTAACTTTTAATATTTTACACAGATGACTAGCACTAAGACTGGCCTTTTAAATTACTAAGTCTGTAGTACGCAAACTGCGGAAAACTACAATACGTCTTTAACTTTCAAGAGGGTTAAACTTCTGGTCTTAAAGGCGGACAGTAACTGATAGCAAGCTCGTGTGAAGACTCGTAGCAAGAGGGCTCTCTCTCCTTCCTTTTCCTCTCTTGGCAAAAAGCCACAACTCAAATACTTAAGCGTTAGGAAGTACAATTTGCATAAACCTATTCACGCGTTAATTCTGCCTGGAAGTGGAAAATAAGACATGATAGTAAAGTTTTAAAATAAAATAAACGTTAGTCAAAATTAAGATCCTTACACATGTTGGACCGCCTTTAGCCCTCAAATCTGCCAGCAACCGGCTTGGCATTGACTCTACAAGGTGCTGATACGTATTCTAAGGTATCAGGTACCAAGTACTCACCAACTGGTCCTGCAATTCCCGCACATTGCGAGTGGGTAGCGTAGCAGCACAAATTTGATTATATATATATACACATATATATATTGGAAGAGAGAAACTCGCCTCTTTATCATCGTTAATCCCTAGATTTGAAGTTTGAAAGGAGCTTCAAATCTATGCACAGAAGCTTGGATTTTAACTTAGAAAGCAGATAATAATTCACTTGTATCTCATAAAAATTTCAACTCATAGAACGCGTTAAAATCTTTTAGAAACGTATTTCAATACAACGCAAGTGCTGGATGAAGGATGATGTGCACGGATGTATATGAAATTAAGAATATATAAATCAAAATTCTAACTTTAATTTGCAGTAGCCCCTTAAATCTCCGTTTTAATTTCGGTTACTTCTCTTTTTTTTCTTAAAAATACCAACTGCTCATAAAAAACCTCTCTAAATTGCTTCATTTCAATAATAATCGCTGGCAGATGGTTGTTAAAAAACTCGTGACTGAGAGATTTACATAATACTTCAGCTTGTAGGGTTCTACTGTCTATCTCTTGTGTGAAATCTGGAAAATAGTGACTGTACAGAAGAAGGGTTAAAATTACCCTTTATTACACTCTTTAACTTATTTACAATGCATCAACTCGACGCTAACATACTATGCCTCTGCTTGGATGGTAACTGAAATAGTAGAATCAAACTCAAAAATTGAAGATACTAACAAGTAGTAGAATTAAACTACAGGGCTCAGTCAATCCTGTATCCTACAGCGCGTAGATGAGTTTAGTGGCAGCAATGTAATAGCTGTTAAGCCATGTCTAACCAGCAATAAATGCTAAGCCGAAGCTTGCGTTACCAATACGCACAGAATTTTCCCAGATTCTCTAACTTTCCCTTCTAGAACTCGATATTTAAACTTTTTTTCCCATTGGTAGAATTTGCATTCCTTACGCGCGCTACCAAATTTAAATATTCTGGCACTGACAATTAGGGAAATGAAGGCTTATAGAAAAGAGCTTCAAATTGAATTTAACTGGTTATTTAAGATAAATAAAAATTCTCACAAGCCAGTTAATAATTTCAAATACGGTAATCGAAACTTTTAGCAGTAAATAAAGATTAAAGGTAAAACAAACCAATCCAGCCTGAACCAGATTTTAATCTAGGATACGACGTCTTCGCTCTCGGCTTCTCTTTTATCCAAAATGGTGTCGCTGCTTTTCTTACTACAACACCTTACAAATATAAAAGTTCTTGAATAGGAGCCCTTACTGCTCCAATAAATCGGTGATGAATGAAGAATATTCATCTGCAAATCCAATTTTTTGTCAAGAGATAAAACAATTAGTCTGCTGGCCATACCTGCAAGTATCTCATTCTTCTCTTAAAAATTATGACACGCAGAGTAGATGTACTGGATATAAAAATTTAGTAAATAATTCTTTATACTGGTACAAATTATTTCTGGATGATGCATATATAAACGCAAAGTACATACGCAGATCATAATCACAAAGATAATATGCATATGTTCTAAGCGAATACAGTACTGAAGGTATTGTAACTATTATATACAAAACATATATTTAATACGAAAGCGAAAACGATTGCTGATTTTTTTATGTGTGTATAAAACAAGCATAATTTCTAAATAATACAAATTCAAATTAGCATACTGCTTATACCCTCATATATTAATCATATGCAATAGCTTGAACTTTTAAGTTAATAATGCAAATTACTTTTCCAGAATACAATTTCATACGCATTTTTTATCTGGAGTTACAGCTTCAAAGCAGAATGGTACTAAATCTATGAAGCAAAATAAGATATTTATGCATAATTTCCCAATTCCCTTCGGCAGATATAGTTTGCCAACACAATTTTAAATGCAATAATCTGCATAATGCACAAGGAATCCACATTACAAGAACATATGCACGATAAATGCGGCAGCAATATGGAAAGAAGCGCAGATATTTTAAGCAAATTTTATTAGTTTTAATAGCTGCTGAAAGTATCATTTTCGAATTCAGATACAAATGCTACACTAATTTGCAGTGCAATAATTGAAATGAATCAACTGCACAATTTATGCCTACAACTTACATATACTAACAGGACTTTAACCATCTTTAAATTCCAAGCTGTTGAGTATCTCGAGTAAAATACAAGTTAGCACCTACTTATATAATGAAGTAAAATACAAGTAAGTAATATACAAGTAAGTAAGTATATACAAGTAAGTAATATAAGTCGAGTAAAATACAAGTTTTACACACTTGCCAGTACGAAGATTCAATTCCTATCCAAAACTTCTTAATAATGATCTTATAGAAATGTCTAGCTCCAGGGATCGTCATCGAGTAGAATATTTGACATCTATACCACACTTTTTTTTTATTTCGCAGCATTTTCATGCGGTACCACGACACTAGGGCAACACGCTGTTTCCTTCGTTAGTCTGATAACATTTCCGATTTCATGGAGCATTTTCATAAGAGGAGAACTTGCCTATTTTAAGAATACTATTTCCAGGAATGCTTTCCGGAATACCACTTGCTGTTTACTACTAGGATATATTTTCATAATGAACACATAATATTTTCTTTCGTATTTGGGAGCCATCTTGAATTGAGCAAAGTTCTGTGAACTTTTCAAGCTTTCTAACGGAAGAAACGTTCTAACGAAAGATTTTTAATTTATTCATTACTGAACAAATGGAAGGACTGTAACACTTGTATATTAAAAACTCACAGCGTCCCGAAAGCGTTTGCTTTATTCCACCTGATCCTATAACCTGCCTAAGAGCTCATGGTTCCATATTGTTACGGATTTCGTATTTATTTAGCTATTTATTTAGAATTGTAATTAAAACTGCTTTATTTTCCCATGCAACGCAGACGATTTTTGAACAGAAAGCTACATCGGAAAAGTAAAAATAAAAGAGCGTGTGCATTTAATATTTAATAACTAAATATCTCGTAATTACTGTTGCCATCCACAAATATCGAGAAAAATCGAGGTTTTACCAGAATATTCTAGTAAATAATTTAAAAGCCGAGTTAAAACACTTCATCTTAGTTGTAGCTGTTTTAAACGAACTGTTTGTTTACTTAATGCTGTTATTGATTGTAGCGATTTCTCTGTGAGATAGAACTAGTTTCTCTGTTTTTGAATTGAGTTTTGTTTAACGTTTTGAGATATTGTACTAATATCTATGAGGAAATATCTCAGCATTTTGTTTTATTTCTTGTGAAAAGAATAAATTTTATTAACGTTTTAACGACTTGTGCATTCAATCCATAACGAACCCGTACGCACGCAACAATATGATTCTGGTTTATTCTGTGGAAGCGGTCACCTATAAAAGAACATGACTATCAGTGACGTTCAATTCTTTTGTTTAAATATTAGAACGTTCTCCGAAATTCTTGTCACTTTCAAAGATGACCTTTTACAGAAATTATGACCGAGAAAGGCTACTGTTCGTTATATTTTGAATGAGCTATAAGCAGAATATTATTAACACTAAAGTTTTCTCGTAGAAGACAAATTATATGACATATGTGTCATCATATGAACTGACAAGATAGCGTGTAATGTCTTGCAGAATACTTTATAATGCAACAGTGATTTTAATTGTCTTACGTGAAAAATATTCAATAATGCACTAACGTACTCTGTACAAATGAAATGCAAGCAAAACCTTTATGGAGTTTTTATAAAACGTAAATAAATAAAGAATCCTAAAAGAACGTTCGATCTGGATCAAATTTTGCGTGCAAATAATTTAGAGCAGAATATGTAAATGATTAAAAAATCGAGGCCAGGGACTAAAAATACTTGTCAAAATCCATAAAATACCAAAAGTGCATAGAGCAATGATTGAGAGTGAATTGCTCTTACATGAACCATGCAGCGAGCAAGAAGGACTTCATTTTAAATTTCGATGCATGAGAGCAAATAAACGAGCCTGAGAAAGACAAGTATCATTGGCGGCAGCAAATAGAATTGGCTCAACTGGCAAGTTGATTGGCTGAACAACCATATGGCTTAGAGCAAAGTATCAGCACAACCACGTTGTTGCATAATCCATAGACTGATGACCATGTTGTTGACTGTTGACCACCAGAGATCCAGAGCAAAGAACCTCTATGTAAAGAAGAAAAGACTCCATAGACGTAATGTAAACTACTTTGTCTGCAACGCCGCTACAAAGAAAAGGGAACATTCGCCAAGGGATTTAGCGACGGAATCTGTTGGCTAGAATTTTCCCTCTGTGATGTACCGGTTCTTTGGTACCTAGCCGACATTTTCCCCCTCCGCGACGTTTATAGGAAATTGAGGAACACGGGTTAAGATGAATCGTTCTTTGACTTGTCGCGATAATTTAAACTCGGAAATGATGAAATATTAGGTGAAGTTTCACTTTCACTGGCTGTTGAACTTCCATTGTCCATATCGCTACTTGAAACCAAAGAACCTATTCTTTGTTTAAACTCTTGCTAAACTTAACGGTCGAACCTGTTCAAACCAACTTCGACATTCAGCTTCGAGCTTTGGCGCTTTTTGGCGACAGATATTTCACGCATGCGCAGTTGTTTCCCTTTTTGTTTGAAGGGAGCCACTTCTGCTTCTGCGAAGTTTTCCTTCTTAACAGTACATATTCTTTGTCCAGACCACGTTGTTGCGTAATCCAGAGCTTGGAGTGTTAGGCCTATGTTATAAAGCTATAGAGAATGCTTGTCAAAGCCACCGGTTCGAATATTATTTGATCAAATCACAATTTTTTTAATTGACAAAAAACAATAATCTGATTTTGGATTGGCACGGTCAAAATATTTGTTAGACATCACTTTTTAATTTTGAAATGTACATAATTTTACATAAAAATATTACTATTGCAGTACATTCTTTTGTATGAAAATTAAAGAAACTTAGAATCCGTAGGTTTAATTAGTCATATTTTAAATTAAATTAAATTTATTTTCGGCGTTTCGAATTAAATAAATTTTTTACCTTTTTTCGGAAAAGTGAAAAAATTAACAAAGGTAATTAACGTGATGTAATAAAATGTGCAGAACATGGTTCATAGGTCTGGATCATATTGTCTTATTCGGCTGTTAGTAAGAAAATGCGAACTTCAGCTATATAACTAGGGGAACATTCCGTAAAATTTTGCGACACAATGTCATCGCCTAACATTGCCTAAAATACATGATATCCGAATATACTTAAATGGTTAAGAAATATTTTAGAAGTCTTTCTTAATGTGAAATATTAATTTACACTTCTTTCTTTTAGGAAGGATATGGATGGATAATTTATATTGCAAAGGCGAAGAAACAAAGTTGGAAAACTGTAGATTTGATGGATGGGGTTCTCATGACTGTAGTGCTACAGAGGCAGCCGGAGTTGCATGCATTTCCGATAATAATCAAATTGAGTCTCTGATATCACAAAAAGCTGCAACAATAAAACCAAAATTAATGGTGAGTACCAATCGGCTTTTATTCAAAGAAATTTTTAAATTATTGTTTATTTTTTATGTTTAGCTTTTGGGTGCATAATTCAACATAATTTTTTGAAGGAGTTTTAAAAATTTGTAATGCTTATGCCTAATTTCGTCGGTCTACTTCAGAGTTGTAAACAGTAAATATCTTTTAAAAATTTGAAGTTTTAGAAATATATATAACAGGCTGTATTTCTCAAATCCGGGCAATACCAGGGCCTGACGTCTTCTGAATCACGGAAAAAATGCCGGAAAGCGGAAATTGAATCCTAAGAGTTCGATTTATGTGTCAATAAACCAATAAACATATGCTTCTAAACATGTTTTCGCAACTTTAAACATTATTGGCTTATATTTTACGCCAAAATTTTCAAAAATCTTCCCTTTTTGTTACCAAGTCCTACACTGCCCACGATTCAACTTATTTAATAAAGAATTAGTAGTATTAATCATCAAAAAAGGTAATGAATTTAATCTTGTATTTATTCGCATTCGGATCAACATCTTCATCTTGTGGCGTCTTAATTAGCATTCTCGGTGACTACAATACTGCTGAACGTGAGAAATTAGCAAGATTATAAAAAAAGCGCATGTTTGTAGTGTAAATAGATTTTGAATCTTCACTGCTACTACAGGGATTGGACAATGAAAGTGAAACACTTGGCGAATGTATCACTCCAAATTTCAAGCTAGCGTGCGCGCTTCCTATTAGGAAACCTGCTAGATTTTGAATGTTGTCAACAACAGTAGATTGTTAAGTTGAATATTTAACAGTATGGCATGTATTGATTTTAAATACTGAAAATTAAATTACAAAGCTGGGAGATATACCGCAGTTCAAGATGGGGTTTTTTCTTAATACTTATCATGCTGGTGTATTTGTTTATAAGATAACACATCTTTTTTTATGTATAGAAAGCAACACTATCCAGGGTAACACCCTTATACCTTCTCAAAGAAACAAAAACAAGAACTTTGTCAATTTGAATAATTGCTATAGTAACGGGAAGTTACCTGAAACTAATATTAGATGCCAACTCAACAGAAAAACATAAAACAACATGTATTCAAATTATGGCAGAACTTCTTATGCTCTTAAAACGATCAATTTTTGAAAGGAAAAAAAACTGTCAAGGATTCATATCGACAAGCCGTAGGAAAGATTATAATTAGTCTCATGTTAGAAGCTGGTTTCAGTGGTATCAGGAGCGAAAACCTTAATGCAGACAATGAAAAATCTGCATTGTTCATCGAAGAATCCACCTTCACTGCTTTTTCCACTTCTGGGAGGGAGAGAATTTATTTACAAAGAACGTTTCCAGAGGCCTTTTATTCGAAATAGCTTGTATTCAGAGTGGAGTATGGTAGTTTATCTGTGATGGTTTAGACTGCAGTAATAAAAGCATCTCTGGTAACACTTATTGTTGTTGACAGTTACAATCACTAACAAGAATTATCGTTGCATTTAAGACTGAAGATGCAATCAATTATTCAAACATTGTATTTCAAAGGGTGTGTTCTGTGTCAGGACGAATCAAAACAAATTGAGTTAATATCTATTAACTCAATTTGTTCTGCGTCAAATTACTGGAGCAGAAATGGGATTTTGGAAAGTTAGATAGTGTTATGAAGTATCGATAATATATAAAGTGTTCACTGTTCTAATATACCATTACTGACAATATACGAATTATGAACTATATCAATTTATGTCACAAACTGAAGACAGAATGATTTAAAGAACATGAAAACGGGTGTGAATATTTTTCATGTCCCACAGTCCTCCTTCCCAGTCTAATTACTGTTTAGCTTCTCGAAAAAGGTACTCCTTCTCTATTATCACGTAGTCAAATAATCGCTTTTTTTTTTTTTTTTTTTTGCAGGAGAACTGGCTAAAAATACTTTAATGACTGTATAAAACTTGTTCCAAGAAAAATTGACGCAATTTAATCGCACGGCGTTAATAAAGTATTGCACTTCTAATACAATACATGTGTTCCAATTTCCTCGCCTATCCTGTTTAAGAGCGCCGTCCTGGTGACAAACTCACAAACTAAGGGCGGAAAATTCCGAACATGCCTTACAGCCGGAGTTATGGCGCCACAATACCGTCGGATTAAAAAAACATAGCATATATTATGTTTTGTAACTTTCAGCTTTGACGAGCATGTAAATTTTATTTGTTTAAATAAACACCGTCATTAAGTTACGAGACGTATAAATGATAGAAAAATTCAAATCAATTTAAAATCTTATCCATTGGGTTTGATATTTAAGATACGCAAGACACGCAATAACAATGACACGAAATTGTATGAGATACCCAAAAGCCGAAACAGGGTTTCTATAAAATATTTATTTAAGGCCTTATGGAGTAAAATCCAATTGCTTCAATTCTACAGAAATGATTAGGAATACTTTGTGCCTTATACAAAACTGTATAAGAAAAGGAATTAGTTCTAAACCTGTTTAGCTTGAAACTCAAAACGTATCTGAAGGTTCTTAAAAAGAGGTATGTGAGAACGTCTCTTAAGCATATTTGCTAATGCCTTCCACATAGATGTCAATAATGTTGCTCTTAAGTGAAGCTGACGAGTATCAGTGTTGTTGATACATCCCGAAGAGTTGCAATGCTGTTGGTATATCCTATAAATTACATCGTCAATAATATCTATTAACTCAATTTGTTCTGCGTCAAATTACTGGAGCAGAAATGGGATTTTGGAAAGTTAGATAGTGTTATGAAGTATCGATAATACATAAAGTGTTCACTGTTCTAATATACCATTACTGACAATATACGAATTATGAATTATACATGAATTTGATCATACTTAATTTCTGACTATTTATGAATTACTAAAGATGACGATGACATTTGCGAAAAGGCATCATATTGAGTAATGCAACGCATGCTGGAAGTGAATAAAAATGTTTTATTAATGCTTCTGTCCTTCTTATTCTCTTTATAAATCCAGAAAAGAAAACTTTTACTTCTACATTCGGTAAATCCTACTGTCTTGTTAGCTGTAACGTGTGTATAATGCATTCGTACAATGATTTGAAGCGTTTGTATTATTATGTGGCGTTTTGCAATTCTCTTAAAGAGTGATTCTGTAGCCATTAGTTAAATATTACATTCATTTAACATTGTAATATAGTAATTACTGCCTTTTATTGTAATACAGAAATGAATTTAAAATAGAATCACAGAGTGTACAGGTTTAAAGTGTAAAATAATAGAAATTTATACTTTCTGAGATATGGTATGTTCCTTTAGTGAAAAAATATATAAAATAATCCTTAGTAGCATACTTCGCAGTCTTAGAAAATATTAAAACCTTTCCGAAAATCCTCGCTCCAAATTTTTAATATGAGAACTTTCAGCACTAATATCGATAATGTTGTTGCCAAGGATTAGGAAATTGCAGATTTGCCCTCCTTTAGGTTAGAAAATCGTAGCTTTGCCTTGATTTAGGTTACGAATTTGTACATCA
>KK114620.1:616305-681440 GCA_000611955.2 Stegodyphus mimosarum | reverse complement strand
GAATTTAGATCGATCTTAAATTGCAGCAGATAATTCAATACTCCTGTAGTAATTTCTTGTATCATCATATTTCAGTTCATTATTAAAATGCCTTCCGTTTCCATGGTTTGATACCTGTTTATTTGTACAATACTTCGGTAATTTCTTAAATTGTTTCTGAAGATAAATATTGGCGTATTTTTTGAGACAATGTTTCAAGTTTAAATATTACAGCAGTCAGGTATTTTGCTCTATATTCACTCATCCTTTATCGTTTTCCTTGCCATGGAAAAATGCATCCGAAACTGTTAATTTTTATATAAAAATTAAGAGAGATATAAAAACTATCTTCTTGATTACCTGGATACGGATTTTCAACTTAGCACGACAGAAATTATGCTTGTGTGTACATGCATTATTTAGGTTATATAAAAATGATATGCTTAAACTATGTCATAAACTATTTGATAAACTATGTTTTACTTAACAGCTCCATACAAAAAATGTTGAAGTTCGTTTAAGAGGTGGACGATTTTCATTTGAAGGCCGTGTTGAAGTTCGCATAGGTAAAATGTCTTGGGGTCTTGTTTGTGGAGATGGATGGTCTCTTCTGGAAGCTAATGTTGTATGTCAACAACTGGGTTTAGGCTATGGTCAAGCTGCCGTGCAGGTAATCAAAGTTTCCTGTTTTTATCAATAAAAATTTTGTAATTAAAAGGAAAGGAAAAACATGTGTTTAGCAAGAATTCGAATTTTCAGGAGCAGATGTTAACAAAGAGCTTTTATGGTAATAAAAATATTATGGTAATAAAAAGGGCAATATTTGACACTTTTAATAATAATAAAAGAAGACTGTATGAAAATTTCCTTTTTCTGTCAACTTGGAATGCCTATGATTGGACTAAGTTTTGATCCCTCTTTAGTATTATTAGAAATTAACTCTTATTTTATTTAAAATGGAGGGATCCCATTAACCAAAAAGAAAAATTTTGGATTATTAATATTTAATAACACTTAATAAATATTACTAAATTATATTTTAACATTTTTTCAGTCGGGATTCATCCAAGTTTGTTGTAAGTCCGTTTTAATCCTCAAGCTTACTTGAAGCAATTTTTATCCCAAGATTTCTCAAATTCCGTAGAATTTTAACGCCTTTACAGTCGACAGTCATTTCTCACAAAATCGTGTGGCCCATCAGCGGCCGAGCGGTATCGCTGAACACAGGTAGTTCGATACAAGGCAAACGGGCTGGATGAATGGCGCTTCCTGGCTTTCCCCATGCATGTGTAACATGAACACAAGAGTTTTCCTTACGATGTCCTCCACGAAAGCATTCTTCCCCTTAAAAATATAGCCTTAATGTGCTTTGTCGTAACCAAATAAACCAAACTCACAAAGTCGCTGCTGGAATTCCAGCTGCAATAGAATTTTTCACTTGCAGTTTCAATATTTATTTAAATATTGAGATGACTTCGACTTCGCACAAAGCAGATTTTTGTACCAGCAAGAGAATGACTGGATCATTACCTTCTAAATTTTGCTTTCCTCACCAATCTATTCTCTAAATGTTGGCTCTTAAGCGGCCGAATGGCTGAGCCGGGAAATACTGAGGATTAGTTGCGGATTCTATCCACGTTGATAAGACAGATAGTTGCTTGGTGTTTTCATGGTATTAATCATGTGTAATAGGAAAAATAATCATTTTATTACCTTAACAAGTTTCGGATGACCGGATCATTCCCTTTAGACAAAGAGTTCTCGCTTTCTTTACTGTAAATAATTAAACAACAAAAAGCTAATCCCTTAAGGAAACTCTTCTTTTATGTTTCAAATGAGGCATAGAAACCCCACTTTTCACTTGGTCAGACACTTACAGTTTTTGTTCACATTGCAAGTTTTTTTTTAATGTACTTATCTTTAATCCAAAGACAACGAAGAGAATTATGAAAAAATAAGCTACATTCATATTGCTACTTTCAAACTTCAGTTTGAAAGTAAGTCAGGCAGGGCAGCAAAAGGTATGATGGGACAGCTTTAATAAATTCCTGCAATTTGTCTTGTTCCTGGGCTCTAAATGCGTTACCTTGAGACATCATTATAGGTAAAAATGAGTTTTTGTGTTTTAATGTTGCTAAGCCCTTAGTTTAGAATCGCGTTATTTATCAATGATTATAGCCAACACCGATGTAATATCAAAAATCAGGATATATCGAGCAGCGTTATAGAAAAAAATTACTGTGAAGTATGTCTCAATTTACGAAAATAATGATAATTTTATAATTTATATTATTAATATAATTAATATTACATATTATTGCCATAATTTATGTTATTTGTTAAAATACTATAGTTATAAGCAAGCGTCTCTTTTAATACTTCGACTTTTTGTCCACAGAGATTCTTCCAGAAGTTTTCGAAACAAATAATGTGTTTCAGACTCAATTAAAAAAAAAAAAAAACTTTTTCCATAAATTTATATCTTTTATGAAAAAAAAGCAATAAAGTTCGTTATAAAATAATTAGGTGTAACACTGTGTTATTTCAAGGGAAATTTCTGTGAACATAGAAATTTGTAAATAAAAGTGTGTTGTTAGTACAGGTGATTAGACTCATCTTACCAAAACACATCAAGACACTTTTAAGGCTCGATTAATTCAAAACTGCATGTTATCAAACTAAGTTAAGACATCATTTTCATAAATTAAGCATTCTTGGTGTACGCTATGGCTATATTAATAGCACAGCAGGAAAGGTGAGATAGTTTAAGTTATGAATTTGCCCCCCCATTAAATTTTGCATAATTCTGCCAGATGATTAAATTGAATAACTGACCCTACTCAGTAAGCTTAAGAAACACAGAAGAATAGGCATCTGAATCAAAATAACACCTCGGTTTTTATCCAAATGGTTACTATTTTCGATTAACGCTTGAGGTTTTTAATCAAATCGTCGCTGCTACGTCAAGAACTAATTGCAAGACCCTAAAGGGGGTATCATTTATTGATTTTCATAATTTCGTTTCGTGAAAGATGACTTACGAATAAAACTGAGAATCTCGTTTTCTTTAACATTTAGACTCTTTCAAAAAGATTGCACGACTAAATATCTCTTGAACGGTTGTTCGTAGACCTGTGTTTCTACTTTAAGAAAGGGATTCTAATGTAGATTTGCAGATTAAAACAACTCTGGTCGTAAGCCACATGTTACTAATATTGTAAAGAAACAAATTTTTTATGATCAAGTATCAAAGAGAGAAATGCTTTCTATAGTTAAAGTAATCAGGCAAGAAATTAGTTCTCGATCATAATTATTCTAAATATAACAAAAATTATGAAGGAGCATATTAAAAACTGTTAAAAGCAATGAAGCATTAAGATTTTGATGGAACTGGGGTGGCCTCACACCACGGTGATTTATAGCTCACAGTTGTTCAGTACTTTCGGTGTTTTTAGCAAGGGCTTGCTCGTGACGACATCTATGAGTCGAATCAGAACAGCTGTGCAAGAAGCCATTTAGCTTCTGTGCCCTATAGTCAAGAATTCCGACTCTTTCAATTTTACGAGCACTGAGTGGCTCCACGGACACCATGTACCCTTCTCCAGCATATGAATGCTAATCAGAAGGGGCAACTGGTAGCAGGGTTTGGTGGAATTAATCTTTGTGTTGGTGGGCGATTTCTCAGCTCTTCGTTGGGCGTGGCTAGTTGGGCCCGCTGAAACTTGTGGTGTGAGGCACTGTGGGTGATGCGAGTGACGTAGTTTGTCAGTTTTTCCCCAAGTCGGTGAGTGGAACAGATGTGTGTTCTTATCACGTTAGGGTCACCACTGGGGTGATTACTATACGCTACACTAATGGCGCGACTCCATGTGGTAACTGGTGTTGTTTGCGTTTGTTAGGTTGCGTATTACTTATTGCACATAGAACTAAAATACGTTTAATATAAACCAATGAGTAGTTGCATTAACAATACATAACAACATTGAAGACACAGAAACAATTATTTTTGGTTATTGTCCTCATAACGTCAGGATCTTGCTAGCGGCAAGAGTCTCTCTAGTCGAGAGTTTAAGAAAATTCTGAGTTCTTGCCTTGTCTAAAACAATTTGCAGACTTAATTAGTGACCCTCTCTTAGTTTTCGGTTGCATTTTATGTCATCTGATTAGTTATACCTGGAAGTATCAGAAGAGCAAGAGCACCTTTGGTCCGTCAGCCTTCTTGAAATCGAGAGGCATTGGTGACAGACACACTGCAGAAAGCAAAAAACCCTTGACACTGGGAGTGAAGTTATGATTCGAAATTGAATGAATTAGTTTTGCAATATCAGAAGTCACGTTTTAGTAAATGAGGTAGAATTAGTATTTAAGTTGAAGTGTCCGTTACTTCAGTATAAGAGCTTAGAAGTTCTTAGTAGAGTGCGTTCTGCCTTCTGGCCAACTCGTTGCTTTAAGCCAAATCGTACTAAGTTCGACCGTATTGTCACGTGCCTGCTAGTATTCGCCTGTGAGCTTGAATAAAGGCCAACTCTGTTAGTGCTGGCCAGCTTCGGATTGTTATTAGTTTAGTTAGTATTAGACTTCTTTCTTATTTTCTATCTTAAGTTAAAGATCAAATGGAGGTTTCCTGTAAGCCCGAGAGGACTATATGTGAATATTTTGAGTTGAATAAAAGGGTAATTTAACTCTTCTTTGGACTTGTTATTGAAGCATTAGAACTGAGCGATCATTTGCTAACAAAGTATTCTATCTGTTTAATTCTAGAAATTTAGCTAGATCATTATAGTGTGGTGTCTGCCGTAGAATAAGGAACTCAGCAAGCTTAGCAAAATTCTCATTTTAAAGTCTGTAATGTTTCAAAAATTCTGTAACAACAGAATTCTTCGTGAATCAAGGACATTGAGCCTTTGTGAATACAAATGTTAATACAGAGAGTGATGGAAGGACTTTTTAAATTTTTCTCTAGTAATGAAATGTTTTATATAACTTAGCATCTAGTAAACATAAAGTTCAGGTAAGCTTCCTCCTTATTTATTATGCATGGATTTTGAAAGAACATTGCAGGTTTTAAAAAAACAATGTTGTATGGTGCATTAGCACGTACGGCGTATGGAGTACGTTTCCTCTATTTAGCGCAGTTTTCATCAAAGAATCGCAAGTCAAAATAACTACGAAATCTTTATTTAACAAGCATGAGCGAATTATGCTTAACTTAGGTAGATCACAAATTAAAGTAACAATCTTCACAGACATTTAAAATTGAAGTATTGAAAAGAATAACTTACATAGAATCATCATCAGGTCTAAAATCATCAGGCTTACCTAGTTAGGTAATATCTAGCGACAAGAAGCATACTTTGACACAGTACCTGAAAATAGAAAGCACTAACTAAATTAGACCTTTGGCCCAGGTACAAGTAGCTAAGGTGAGAATCGAATGCCTTCGCTTTCTCTTGCCAATTTATATCTTGGCGCACGTTCTTTGTTTTACGCTTTTGAGTTTCATTATGAAAACATACCTAAATTTATGGTAACAAACAATTTGTAATGTTCGACGAAATTAGTTCTGACAACACTGTCGCACTTAGCTAAAAGAATTTTCTGAGGATTAAAAACAATGATTCAAAATTTTCTCATTTGAGCTTGTCTTGCTATGGTAAAACATTATTCTCAAAAAAAAAAAAAAAAAAAAGGGAAAATATTTTGGAGAAATTGGAATTTCTTGTAAAATACTTATTGAGATTTCCGAACTTTATGGATTATTTTTCAAAAGTCTGTATGACGAACACAGTTCTAGGAGGATTTTTCAGCTTGTTACCTAACGCATTCTTACCTCCTGTACTTTATCAATCTAGGTCAACAAGCTGAGTAGAATTATCAGAATTTAAGCTATTTAGTTTGCTTTCAGCATATGGGGAGATTTTTGAAAAAAATATTCATTGGCAGAATTATGCATTAATCATTCTTAGATGATCTGTTGTGTTTTAATTTAAATGTAGTTAATAAATGTCCGAATTAGGACTACTTGAGAGCAACAAAAAGGAAATTTTATTTTTCTAGTATCTAATCATGTAAAACAAATAAAGAGTTTAAAAAATATATAAATTAGCAACTTAAATAATTTTTCAAATCTCCTTTTATTTACAGGCTAAAACTTTTTAAATTGGAGATTAAAATTTTTTTGCTAGGCACTTTGAGAGATATTAGAAGTTTTCTAATTAAAAAAAGTCTTAAAAATGAAGTATTAATACGGTCCGTAAAAACTGAGGACATGCATAAAATTACAGCCCAGTGATTTAAAAGAAAGATAAGAAGAAATTAAATTAAAAGATTTAAAACAAAAATTTAAAGACACGATCGTAAAAATTTTTTAAAAATGGATGAAGTTAAAAATAAAAGCGTTTAAAATAATAGAATTAGATTTTTGAACAAATATTTACATGAAAGAAAGAAGTTTTAATGAGACGCTCGAATGATAAAAAAGCCAAGAATGTAAGTTTCGCTTGCAGAAAAGAATAACTTTTTTTGTGTGTGTATGTGAAGAAGTGATTTAATGTTTACTTCGTTGTCTCTTTTCACAGAGCACTTGCCCTTGAAAGCAGCCAATATTTCGGCTCAGTTTTCCAGTTCGACTTGTTATTACTTATTCTTGTTTAATCCTAATAGGAGACAGAAAAATAAGCGAACAGTTTAAGGGGAGTCGGAACCCCCTATACCGACATTGTTAAATTGGCCATTTTCGATGTACCTTTTCTCAAAACCTGCTGTAGCTGCACGTTTGAAATTTTTTTGTGTAATTAAACTACACTTATCTGATTATACTGAAATGAGTTTTGAAACATTTTGAGATTTAGAGTAATTAATAGAATATTGTATTAGGCATAGTAAAATTTAGCACTTTTCTCTCACACACAAAAAAGAAAAAGATAAAAAAAAATTGAAATTTTTTTTTCTTAGTTTTTTACAAAAGGCTAATTTTATTAAATATAAGGAAACATAATAAATAAGCTTATAAAAAATTTAAATACATGTCAGCAGTAGTTCCTGAGAAAAGGTTAGGTTAGGTTATTCAATTATGGCAAAGCACACGAGGGCTATCTGCCTAAAGGGAGGGATGCCTTCGTGGAGGACTTTCTAAGGGAAACTGGCTCGTATACACGTTACACATGGGGAAAACCACGAAAACGCCCATGCAGCCAGCCCGTTCGCGGGATTCGAACATCGGACCGAACTACCAGTGTTCAGCGTCTTTACCGCTCGGTCGGTGGTGGGCTCCTGAGAAAAGGTACATCGAGAATAAAAAAATCACATTTGGAGATAAACGCGTTTTTATGCAAAAATTACCATTTATCAAAGCATTCGATGATAAACTAAAACTGGATTTTTTACCGTTCTAATTTTCACAGAGATTAACATACGGTATTTTTAGAAAGCTAAAATTGTAGAGAATTTCAAAACACAAAAATCCCAAATCATCATTTTTTGAAGATTTTTGGCTTCCAACATCCCTCAATCACGCTGGCCGCGACCATGAGCAAAAGCACAGATGCATCACTCGGACCGATGTATTGATGAAACAGGGTGGATGGACATGAATCATGCAGTAGGGATTTTTCCCGTTCTCATTTTTTCTGTTTTATTTTCACTGCTTTCAAACAGCACAGATATAAGGTGACAGACAATTACATTTAAGTAATCTATGATAATACGCTGATCATCATTTGTAATTAACTGTTTGAGTACTCTGTTTAATTTTATGCATTTATATCGGTAAAAATATTAGTGTTTTCAAAACTTAATTTTGCTATGTGTATATAATTTTATCATAAAGTGTAATTAATAGCTATTATTGTATAGTAATTGATATTATAATTATTTAATTATCACATTTTATTGCATAATTTGCATTACAATGAATTGCAATATGTTAATTATTGTAAGTGATTATAAGAATTTTACGATAATAAATAATTATTATACATTTTTCTATAAAATATATGTACATTAATATACACTGAAAAAAATAAGTTTATTAATCATTAATTATAATAATTATACGGTAATAAATGATTATTGTAGTTATTTAATTAATTATAATAAATAATTATTATATTTCTTTTTGATTTGGGGTCTAAAATCTACATCTATTATTGGTTGTTCAGTTACCCCCCCCCATACACAGTTGATGTGGAGGGGAAATAATTCTTGCATAAACATCGCAATATTGTCACATGTCACGTTAAATCAAATACGATTATGGAAGAGTCCTCTGAAATGTGTGGAAATCTGATGATCTTTTTTTCTTTTTTAAACTCCAAAAGAATACTTCCGCTAAAAATATATTTCGATTTTTTTTAGGGATCTTATTTTTAAAAGTAGTAGTAAAATATGCACTGTTCACGTAAAATTCGTATGTCATGAAAAAAAGAAATTCAACATTTTTGGTTTCCAGCGTTGCACACATCAATGCGAATTTTCGCGCTTATTTCTGCGAATATGAAATAAAGGCGCGCAAAACAACTCATGACAGGATCACCCGACGACACTGGAACTTCTATAGTAAATTTCCCCTTTCCGGAGAAGGGCGAACTCTGATTTGACCTCCTGACCTTGCGGCAAGTAATTAATATCGCTTCTGGACGATCCTAAGGGGTTTGGCAGAAGGCCAGCTATGGTTGTGTTTGCCACGGCCAAACTATAGCCAAGTAAAGAATAACTTAATGTGAAATGGAGAAATGACATAATATTTTTTCAGTTTTTCGTGCGTTCTTTCTGAGAAGCCTTTCAACGCCTCATGCATGCTTGAAGAAAGGAAGTCGATTTTTTTATTTTCGCTTGATCTAATTCTGATTCTTTTTCGCTCGAGACTCGATAGCAAAAGAGCACTGATTATTTACAGAACATAAAATATTTTTAAAAGAAGAAATAAATGTGTACTTTAAAATAATAATTATTAGAAAGAATAAGAAATAAATTTATATTTTAAAAATATTTTAAAAAGAATTATTATTAGAAAGAATAAAAATTATATTTATATTTTAAAAAATCATTTTAGCGAAATATTTTGAAGTTTGATCAATCCAGATGTATTAAAGGTATAGCATAGATAGAAAATACATATAAAGTCAAAATTAATCAGATTTTTGAAGAAATTTTAATTAAATACTTCAAACTCATTTTCTTGAATATGACGTTCACAACTTCTAACATGTCTGCGTTAAATATGATGTCACAATCCTTTATTTTATCAATGCGCTTAAGAATGAAAGGTTTCGAATGAGTGTGATATTTGAAAACCTCATTCCAATACAGAACATTTTTCAAACATTCTATAAAACTTCCAGATAATGTTTGATACTTAGAAACAAATGACAAACTTAATCTTTAAGGAAACAGTGAATGTTCAAATATTTTTTTTTAAATTATTGTCGTAGAGATATGAAATTTTGCATGCATGTATATTTTACCATAATTATATCAAATATCTTTGAAAACATTTCTGGCTCATTGCAATTTAATTTTTTTAAAATTTCTTTTTAATTTCTGAAATTTTGTCAAAATACTCCATGCGTCTTAATTTTTTTTTTATTTCTTGTTACCTTTGCTTTATTTTTTATTGAAAATGCATTACAAACACAATTTGGTATCAATTAGTGAATTATATAAAATGTTAACTTTTAATTAATATTTCTTTCATATATATCTAAATTTTGGACATATTTCGCCCTTTAATACACTTTAATTGGACTTCCATCCCCTTTATGAGTTTGCAATAAAATGCATACCAAGTTTAGTTACATCCATAAACAGGAATCTAAATTACAAATTACAATCATTTTGAACATAAACTAAAGCGCATGAAGCATTTTGAAGATGTAATAATCACGAAAATTTCATTATAAGAAAAATACATTCTAAGAATATTTTTATACTGTAGGTTTGCTTTTATTTCTTTTAAATTCATTTCCATTTTTATACTTACATAATAATGTAAGTTTGCTTTTACTTCTTTAATTTTCACACCATTTCAAATTTTTTCGATCATAATATTTCTTTGATCAAGAGGAATAATAATGTTGTTTCAAATACTCAAGAGGGATCATAATGTTATTTTTATTTCTAATTCTCTGTGTTTTCTACCGATTTATAAGCGGTTTTAGTTAGCTCGCTTTCTTCAGCAGTACTCACGCTGTCTTTATGAATCTAACTAAGCTGACCATGATTTTCATATGATTTTTTATAGTACTACCACACTGATCACATTTAATTTGTGATTCTATGGATTCGTTTGGTTTCGAAAATAATTTTTTGAAGGAAATATTTTACTTAATTCTCTTCTTTATCAATTATGCGATTAATTAATTCAGTTTTCTTAAGCCTTAAATAATTATCACTATCACGTTCTCTACAATAATTGCGTAGTTGCTTTAGCGTTATTGATTTTAATGTGTTTTCAAAAGAAAACTATCTTTTAGTTTGAAATATATGATTAATCAGATCAACTTTTTTAAGCTTTGAATAATTACTGATATAATTTACTCTACAATAAGTGTGGAATTGTTCCATGGTCTTGTTATGGAGCTCCATTTATATAGTGATATTTTTAAGAACGTCAATTTCTTAGATGATAAGTGCTTCTAAAATGTCTTTGTTTGTGTGTATAAGTATATTTCTCTCCATCCCTCACAGTTTTTGACTATTTAATTATAGAGTGTTTCTTCAGTTCAAGTTCGCTATCCGCCTTTGCATTTTTGCCTCTTGCTGCGTTGAGTATTGTAGATGGGATTACCGAAATTCTAGATAAATCATTAAAAATTTCAAAATGAAAAGAGGAATTTGAACATTCTGATAAATTTTATAAATCTTTGAAGCTAAAACCCTGACAGAGGAAGAAGTTTTGATAAAAGTGAGAAAATTTACTAAAAATTTAGTTTTTTCCAATTGAAAAGTATCTGAAAAAAATTTCTTAAATGCCTTCGAGATTTTTTATTCTATATAAATGAAGGAAGGAAAAGGTGTTATAATTAAACTCATTAACAATTCATCCTTTGAAATGCATCTGCCTGGGCATTCGTTTATAGATACATCATAGGAAGCAGCTTTTATGAGGCAAAATGAGAATAAGTCCTGGTTTAACTTATGAAGAATGGGCTAAGTCTGTAAACAGAGTGGATGAAACCGCATACAAATATGATATATGTTATTTAAAGATCCAGATATTAAGACTGGAACTAACGTATGAGATAAAATGTGATAGAAGATTTAGACGCCATTCCAAATCCCACAGTGCGTGAAAATAGAAAGAAGTGTCGTTTTATTGTCGTTATACAATAAAAAAAAATTGGAATGAGATGCTTGAAATGTAAAAAAAAAAACAGAAACTAAAAATTCACATGAAATTCTTTCCAAAAAAAAAAACACATATTGAAGGGTATTTGCAATGTTTGCAGCTCTAAAAAAAAGCACATTTTTAGCTCAAACGGCTTGTCAAAAGAAAAAGAAGCAAATCTTTTAAGATATGTTTATCAAAATCTTGAAACATGATGTTGTGGCATGAAAGAACTTCAGAGGAAATGCCTGAAAAAGAAATTGGAACCTTTTTACACCAAAAAGATATTTATGCAAAATATAAACCACCCACTAGAACAATTAAGAAAAGAAGACTATATACTTTATGTTCCCAGCATTAACGATCAGTGGCAAGCAGATTTATCATTTTTAAGCCCTTTAGTAAATTTAATGTAGGAACAAATTATTTATTCCCATAAATAGGAAAACAGGAGAAGATGCCACAGATGCGTTTTTAAGGAACTCAGACCGAATTCAGTCCGATAAAGGTACAGAGTTTATGAATAAAAATGATAATAATTTTAATTGGTTTACTACAAAAAAATGCAAAAATTAAATGTGCTAAAGTTGAGAGATTTAATAAGCCTTTGAATTAAAAGATTAGGAAATATTTTGATGCAAACAAAACTAAAAGATATATAGCCGTGTTACATAAATTACTTAAAAATTATAATAATTCATATCATCGATCTATAAAAATGACACCTGTGGAAGCATCTGATAATGATAACTAAACTGTAATTTATATAAATTTGTATAGACTCAGAAAAGTTTTAAAAACCAAAATTTAAAATCCGTGATACTGTTCAAATTTCGAAAACTAAAACCGTTTTCACAAGTGTACAAGGTAAATTCTTTACATAAGAGATTTTTATTATTTATGAAGTTTTAAACACGGATCCTCTTACGTAGAGACTAAAAGATTTGAATAATAAGGAAATTAAAAGAACTTCTTATGAAAAAAGAATTAGCTAAATTTGATTAAAAATATGAAATTTATAAAAGAGAGAAAATAATAAATGTAAAAGAAATAAAATCTTTGTTAAATGCTTAGGTTATTCTTTTCCCTTCTTCATTTTTATAGAATAAAAAATCTAAAGGCATTTAAGAATTTTTTTTTCAGATACTTTTCAATTGGAAAAAACTATAATTTGCTTTCGATGTTCGAATGGCGCCGAAATCTTAACTTTATTTTCCTTTCAAAATAAGATTTCATTCTTGGATTGATGGAAAAAATCTTTTAAAAATCCTCTTAAAAATTCTATTTTTTATTATTTTAAGCAGTTATATTTTTAACTTCATCCATTAAAAATTTTTTTAATAATTTTGTCATCGTCATTTTTTTAATCATCGTGTCGCCATTTTATGCGTGTCCTCATTTTTTACGGACAGTTTAATACTAATTTACCTTTCAGACGTTTTTATATTAGAAAAATATAAATCTCCTCAAAGTGTCCTAGCTCTAAAATTTTAATCTCCATTTTAAAAGTTTGATCTTGCAAATAAAAGGAGATTTGAAATATGATTAAAACTGCTAATTTATATATTTCTTTTTAATTCTTTATTTATTTTATACGCTTTCGAGTTAGAAAAATTAAACTTTCTTTTTGTTACCGTCAAGTTGTCCTAGCTTGTAAATCTGTTAACTATTTATGTGGCTTTACTCCTTATAAATGTACTGCTGGTACTACATTGCTGGCCACCGTAAATGCAACACTCTGAAGGAGGCATACAAATAACATGAAATTTACAACATTCATTAGCGGAGGTGAGATATGCAAATGATTAGAATTTCAGAGCAGACACACATCATGCGCGCCTGTGACGCCACTTCAAAGCGCTATTTAAGGCTTGCAGTTTTCGACGATTTCAAGTTCGGCAATTAAGTTTTTCTTGTGGTTATTTAAAAAAAAACAAAAAACGATCAATTATGCCTCGTAGTAAACAGCGATCATCGTTTCATCAAGTATCCGAGTTCGACAGAGGAAGGATAGTGGCCTACCGAGATCTTACAATTTCGTTCGAGGCATTATATATTCTGTTCAGTATTACCTTTTAGTTCAAAACTGAAGAAAATTAAAGAAATTTACTCCACTTTTAATAAAGATTCTTTAGATGATTATGAAGCAAAATGTTTTTCAGTGTACTAATAGAACACTGGTAAGCAGATTTGATTGATTCTGAGCTGGATGCGGCTTCTCATCTAAAGCTTCTGAATGATGGCATGATACTGGCTTTAATACAGACTGTATTTTTAAAGTATTTCGACGAGTTAATTGTAACAGGAAACAAATTCAAATTACACCCAAACTGCTCCAGTAACAAAACTGATTCATTTGTTGTATTACAGTGTAGAGAATCACAGAGACAAGTGGAAGCCCCTATGGGATCCAATGTTGCCAATGCACATCAAATCGGCTCAGTGAAACAATTCAACCAATTTTTAGATACAGTGACGTCTGACTTTAAACATCTTCTGATCTTATTCTCTGAACCAATATCTGCCATCAAAATTAAAACAGAAATCATCGTCAGAGGTTTGACAAAAACTATCAAGAAGCGTAGTTTTCTAAAGCAATTAATTGCCGTTGAAGGCTACGTCCAAGATACGGCTTTCCTGCGGTCTGTCGACGTCTTCGTTAAGCATCGGATAAGTAATTAGAAAGAAAATATGGAATGAAAATAGATAAAGAAGAATTAGGGTGTATGGCATTCGAGGGTAAACTAATTAAGAATTATTGCAAAAACGAGTCTCTTAATTAACACGTTTCTTGTTAAATTTAAAAACAAAAACTGAATGAATCCCAAAATTAATATTAGGAATAAAATAGTGGCTTGTAGGGGAAAATTATTTACATTATTTCGGAGAATTTCTGAGAAATCACTAGAAAATTTGTTAATGATAAAAATTTTGGAACGTAAATGTTGGTGCCAGCTGATGCACGCTAGTTGCTATCAGTATATATAAATACTCATTTGTTAAAATACTCTGTTTTGTATGCCTTTATGCATTTACACTAGAAGTTATATGATTTCTGATAAAAAGGAGGTAAATTTGCATAGTTCATCATCCTAACCACATATAAGACATTAAAAAAGAAAAGAAAAAACACCAAACGAACTAATGGAGGGAGGAATCATTACTTTCCTTAATTTTAGACTCCATCATCAACAACAACAAAAGCAGTGTTCGCCAAGACATAAGCTAAAAGCCAAAGGCTACGTGATTTATCAATGTAACTATGACGAAAAGGGAGCATGTCCATGTAATGTGTGTATTACAAATTCTTGTAAAAATTGCATGTAATATTCTTTTCATCTTGTTTTTATTTCAGAGTGCTTACTTTGGTGGAAGCCATCAAGATATCGTGATCAGTGGAATAAAATGTTCCGGACGTGAGGTCAATATATCTGATTGTCTTTATCAGTCCTTTGGAAAAGTTACATGTCCTGGAAGAGATGAAAATATTGCAGGCGTCATTTGTGCAACAGGTAACTTTAGGCGATTTTTTATACTTTGAAGGAGGTTTTGGTTTCAATTACTATGCAAAATTATGCCTGCCAAAAATAAAATCAATAGACGTGATAATTCCTCAGCAAATGAATAAAAAGGAAAAGAAAAGAAACAAGTAAGTCCTTCACAAGTGTTTCTCTACGAGAGATTTTTGTCATTAAAATCCCATTATCGTGCATAGAAGATTCTTAGAGTGTTATCACTCGGCAAAACATGAGATCTTTCATTTACCTTCTAAGTTTAATCAATCTGTTGTTGAGTAACAAGCTGAGTGATCTTGAAGCAACAAGTGCAGTTCTTAATAATTTAAATCTTTAACTTTTTTAACAATGTATCTAATTGATGTAAACTAAAGACATTTAATTTTTAATGCATTCCAAATGCTAATTTATATGAACATTTAGAGCTTTGTTACAACGAATAAAAGATATTTCTAAATCTTTATGTTATACTAACTGGTAAAAGATTCTTTTTTTCTCTTCTGACGATATGGTGCTTTTAAGTACACTCGTGATACAAAACAAGGAACAAAAGCTAAAAGAAAAGATACGAATGTAAAAAGGAGAATCAAAAGATACCGTTTATATATGAGATAGATGTTGCATAGGCGAATGCAAATAGACAACCAAAATTAGCATACAGCGCAATCCCGCAGTCGCACCACAGAGCCTTAAAAAGAGACATTTCGGACCTATGCGTCAGTTCGTAAGCAATGATAGTTCCGTGCAAACCGAGATAGCTAAAGTGGAAAGTATAAGCCAAAAACACCATATGCATGATAAAATGCGTTGGAGGACTGTCGAGATATAGCAAGCTAGTGTAAGATAATCCGCTATTGCCAATATTATCATAGTGTCATAGTATTTTCATAGTATCATTAATAGGCTGTATGATTGTTACCAAAGTAATCAAAACCCCTGTAGAAGACTTGGGTCTGGACGCGAGAGGATTAACACTACGGCAGGCTATGTGCAAGACACAGTAGATCACTAACAGCACTACAGTATCTCTCTGCTCTTGCAGCACAGCCCATATCAGGCCAAACTGTGCCGAGTCGACTGCATGAAGGTGGACTGCACGCACAACTTTCTGTGATATGTGTTCCTTTGTCCGTATCGCATGTCATTGCGCCGTTGAATTGGGCCCGTGAACATCGCAGTTGGATGCCTCAGCAGTGGGGCCACGTACTGTTTGCGGATAGGTATCGATTCAACACCCAGAACGATTCCCGAAACGCAATGATTTGGGAAGAGCCAGGGACACGCTATCGGACGCTAAACATCGTCGAAACAGACTATTAGAGAGGAGGAGGCTTACTTGTATGGGACTGAGATATCAACTAGCGGCCCTCCGACCTCTACGTGTTTCTTGGTGATTCTGTCACGGCCGTCCGATATCGCGACGAAATTCTACGCCCTCTTGTGCGTCCTTTTATCGCTACAAGGGGTACCGAGGCGATATTTGTGGATGATAATCCTCGCTCGCAACAGCTCGAGTGGTGCGGTGTTATCTGGAGAGTGAAATCATTCCACTTCTGCCGTGGCCTCTAGATCACTGGAGCTATATCCTATACAGCATGTGTGGGACATGTTGGGACGACGGATAGCAGGTCGTAGTGTGTCGCCAAGCACCCTCCACGGGCTCCGACGTTCATTACTACAGAAATGGGATTCATTAATTTTAAGATTATCATTCAATTTTTTATCACAGAACAGTATCTTTCTTCTGACTTTCAACTATGATATGGAAGTTGTGAAAACAGCAGCACAAGATTTCATAGATCCTAAAACGGAGGAATGTTTTTGCTATGAATTAAACATACTACCAAAGAAAAGGGAAATGGCCATACATAATGATGGGGATAAAATGAAAACATAGATATTTTTTTATGCTTTCTGCCTTTCCTTTTATCCTTTGCCAAAATACGCACTGAAGTTTGTTGGCACCTAATAATTATAAGTAAAAATGCTTTTGATTTGTAATACATCCAACTGATACTAATAGAGATCTGCAATATTGTAGAAATTATCAAGAAATGTTTCTGACAGTGTAGGTTACGAACTTCGGCAGAGAGAAGTTTATTTATTTATTTATTTCGAAATTTGCTGATGGATACTCAGTACCAATTCTAGACCGTCGGCCGCCCACGTGCAAATTAAAACTATCAGCCTTTTTTTGCAGAAATATAAATGATATTTGCAGATATTTGGTAATCATTTCTCCACCCTTAAATTTGGCCGCCCACGTGCTGTACACCATCTTGCCCTCCCTCTGTTAGGATCGCCCCTGCTAGGATCGCCTTTTCACACTTTCTTCAGTGTCCTTTTGCGCTTTTCTCCGAATTTCTTGCTTATTGCTGCTAAGAATTATTTTCTTAGTGTAATAGTATTAAACATTTTGTTTGACATTTGAGTCCAAGTTAATCTAGTCTCAGTTGTACAAATACTAATAACCCCTGGATGTATGTGCATTCATGCTTAAAGCAATCTTAATTCTGCAGAGACAAGGAGAATACTAACTACATTTAGTGGTCAGATGTTCGATTAATCGATTCGAACCACAGATGGAACTGTTCGCGTAACTATTTCATATTTTATGAAGCGCGAATTGATGAGAAGAATTTTATGATACATAGCATATATATATGTATGAAATGTAATGAAAAAAGCAACATAATGTTTGCAATGCATTGTCTTGTTTTTTCCCTCTTTTCTAGTTAACAATAAAAGCAGATGCCTTTTCATAAGAAACTGCATTCCAAATACTTTTATTGTCAGCCGTTGGCTGCGTTATCTCAAATGTTAAGAAATCAAGACTGTTTACAGAAAGAAAGCAAGACTATTGCACATCATTCCAACCAACTCAAAAATTTAGCTTATCTCGCAATTTGAAATGACGACGTCAGTGGAATTTTAGATTGGTTGACTGAGGCAAAGCATCCAAGGGCTATCTGTCTAAGAGAATAAGAGAAGGGATGCCTTCGAGGATTTTTAAACAAAATTGGATCTTCTGACGTTACACAGGGAGAAAACCACGAAAACGTTCATACCCGTTAACCGAGTTTTAAACCTGTCTCGAACTATCAGTGTTCAACGATTTTACCGCTCCTTGGTGTCAGTGGAAGATGTAATGGCCATATATGTTACTTAGAATATCTTGCTTTCATGAATAGTGGATAAGCTTATAAGGAATTTTCGCCTTCCTTTCTGCAGGCCTTCTTGGTGTAACAGCACACTCAGCGCGTATTCGAGAGGTCCAGGTTCGAGTCCAGGCGAAAGCATTGCATATTTTTCAAGTCTCCAGCAAAAAAGTGCTAATGCCATTACAGTGACTACCGAAGTAAAAAAGGTGGTGGATGATAATTCTTCGCCACCAGGATTTTTCCCCTAATCCCCAGTCGCTCTTTAAAAGGGATAAGGTATTTTCTCCTCCTTCCAGCATACCTTCTTGGTGTAACGGTTAGCAGACTCGGCGCGTAATCAAGAGGTCCAGATTCGAGTCCCGGCGAGGGAATTGCTCATTTTTCATGTCTCCTGCTTCGAAAATCCTAATGCCACTACAGTGGCAGCCGACTAAAAGGTGGTGGATAATAATCCTTCGCCACCAGGATTGGGCTAATGGGTCCCCTAAACCCCAGTCGCCCTTTAAAAAGGGGGAGTATATAAGGTATTTTCTCCCTCCTTTCTGCATGCCTTCGTGATGTATTAACACACTCAGCGCATTTTCGAGATGTCGAGGTTCGAGTTCCGGCGAGGCCATTGCACATTTTTCACATCTTCTGCTTAAAAAAAACCTAATGACTCTACAACCTGATTTCATATATGAGAAATATGACTTTTTTTTTGTTTTGAGCTTCTCAGATCCTTTTTATTTTATACGACTGCCCTCTTACAGCATTTTATCTTTAGTATCTCATCTTGTACAGTGAAATGCTCTGTAATATGATAATTTGAGTAAACAATAGCTAGATATTTAGTCATGTTGACCCATTTAGACCCCTATAGTTATCTGGAAGAAGGTCAACGAGTTTATTCCGCTGTATTCATATTGACGCAAACGAAATACTCCATTGTAATACTATAGTGTCCCCGTATTCAGAAACAGCAGGTGCCAAGACTTACCGCCAAAATGTAAATCAGCGGATGTTTGCGAATCTGCAATGAAAGAAAATAGTCGTAGAGCATAACATAAATATGGTAAAGTTTATTTAGTGAATCGGGCATCAGAATACCATCATTCAATAAAATATACCGTATCGTATGCTACATTCCATATCGTACTACCAAATAAAGTAATTCAAAATATGTTATACATTACAAAATGTACATTGTATGCATTTTCTTTGACCTGCGTATAAGGTTAAGGGATTCTTACATTTAAACTTCATCGAAGCCGAATGAGAAATGATACTTTTTGCATTATTTCAAAAGGTCCTAAAAACAAAAATAATTATTTTTCCAAAAAAGCAATGAAAATGTAATATGGTTAATACTGCAGTTATGAGAATAGCGGTAGAGTAAAGTTTCATCCAAGTTTTAAAAAAGAAGTGGGGATCTGTAAATAAAAAAGGATGAGACAAATACTCTCTGAACACTGACAGCCACAATCTTCTGCCAGTATATTTATAGTCATCAAGCAGGTTCTGAGCAAGCAGGACTTGAAAAGTATCCTGTAAGCTAAGAACATTTGTAGTGACCCAGTTATTGCATGAGAAATAATTATTTTTTATTTCAAGTATTTTATATTTTTTCATGTTTTTAATTATTTCATAAAATTAACTTTAACATTTTGTTAATATTCATATTTACATTTCTTTTATGCTGAATGGCAACAAGTAATTCATATTTATATTTATACTTCATTATGCTGAATGGCAACGAGTTTTGATTCATGATTACTTTGTTTTTGGTTTAACAAACGTTGTTATTCTAGCAGCGTCTCATTTTTGATAGCTGAAACATAAAAAGCAATAAACTTAACTATTTGTTTCTAAGTTTTGCTGTTCCTAATCATAATTTAGTTTGAACATTAGTAGCCAAGACCACATCTTAGTGATCCTGATTTATTTTCGAAATTTCAACAAATGACTCTTCTGAAACTGCTGCGAAAGAAACCATGCAGTCACCTGAGCTTCATAAGGTGAGTGTAAAAATACCTCCTTTTTGGACTGATAAACCGGAAATATGGTTTTTTTTTTCAAGTTGAAGCGCGGTTCAAAATTACTAATATCGTTTCCGAAGAAACGAAATTTAATTATTTAGTTTCACAGCTTGAACCTAAATTCGTCGAAAATGTTTGGGACATTGTAACGAACGAAAGTGCCACAAAATATTCTGATGCTAAAACTATGTTATTACATTTATTTAAAGAAAGTGAAAATGCACGGATTAAACGCTTGATGACTGGTATAGAGCTTGGAGACATGAAACCAAGCCAACTTTTGCAGAAGTTCAGATCAGTTGCTACTACAGATTTGTCTGAAAATTTGATCAAAACATTATGGCCTGAGAAGCTACTTGACTCAATAAAAAATATATTATTAGTTAGTGATGAAGATGTAACCAAGTTAGCGTCTATGGCAGATAAAATTAGTAATATGAAACGGAATCCAGAAGTATTTAGTGCTAATGCCACTTCCGTTTCCGTATATGATTTGTTGCAAAAAATTACCTCTCTTGAACAAAAAATTGATCAAATAACCATTCGCTCAAGACACAGGGACTCGGATTCATGTAATTCCCGTTCACGATCTCGAAGCTGACCTCGTAAACGGTATGATCCTACTCGCAAATTTTGCTTCTGACACTTTCGATTTGGAGCAAAATGCATTCCAGAGAAATGCCGGCTTCCGTAGGCGTAGGTAAACAACAATTCCCAAAACCAGAAAAACTCGAATCTGCAGTAGGTTCAGCGGCAAACACTTCTGCAGGAAATATGAAGGGTTGTCGCAAATTTCGTTTATTCGTTCGTGACCTAAGATCAAATTTGCACTTTCTTGTTGATAGCGGAGCTGAGGTAAGCATAATTCTTGCTACTTCGCAGAATAAATGCAAAACTGAATACAAATTGCATGCAGCTAATGGCACAGATATTTCCACCTATGGCATAAAAACGCTACTCTTGATTTTCTGTTTCCATTCCTAATTGCTGATGCCACAAAGGGATTTTAGGAGCTGACTTTCTTCAGAAATATAACTTGCTTTTTGATATAAATAAGAAAAAATTAATTGATGGCGTAACACAACTTAGTGTCGTCTAGTGTGATGTCGCTGCTATTTCAAGTGATAACTCAGTAACTACATTAGATAAATCCATAAAAATTTCCGATTTACTGTCGAAATATCCCGAAATTTCTAAACCTAACCTTTTTCCTACACAAATTAAACATGGTGTTGTACATTTTATTATGATTGATGGTCAACCAGTGTATTCAAAGGCACGACAGCTCGATCCAAAACGCTTAGCTATAGATAAAGAGGAATTTAAATTTATGCTTGACAATGGAATAATTCGTCCATCAAACTCCTAGTATTACAAAAAAGGACGGTTGTTACGAAAAAGGACGGTTCATATCGGCCTTGTGGGGACTATCGTCGATTGAATGCACAGACGATACCTGATCGATACCCAATTCCTCGGATTGAAGATTTTCATCATATTTTAAAAGGTACTAATATTTTTTCTAAAATTGATTTATTCAAAGCTTATTTTCAAATTCCCATTGCAGAAGAAGACAAATGTAAAGCGGCTATCATCACTCCTTTCGGTTTGTACGAATTTAATACAATGAGTTTCAGTTTAAAAAATTCTCCTGCAACGTTCCAACGATTTATTCACGAAGTCTTTAGAGGATTGGAATTCGCTTTTCCCTATTTAGACGATATACTCATTGCATCCAGTACCCATGAAGAACACGAAAATCACCTTGAATTAGTTTTCGAAAGACTAAATACATTTGGTTTAAGAATAAATATTTCAAAATCTGTGTTTGCTGTTCAACAAATCGAGTTTCTAGGCTACCTAATTGCACCTCAGGGTTCCCGTCCTTTGCCAGAAAGAGTTCAAGCTATTACCAACTACAAACGACCAGAAACAATTCATGAACTTAGAACTTTTCTTGGAATACTTAACTTTTATCGTCGTTACCTAAAAGATGCAGCGAAGAATCAAGCATTGTTACATGAGTATCTTAAGGGAACTAAAAAGAGGGACAAATGTAAAATCCGGTGGACTGAAGAAGCTGAAAAACAGTCTGAAAAGTGCAAGAATGGCCTGGTGAGCACGGCACTGTTGTCTTTTCCCAATTCTGAACCACCCCTTGCGTTATTTACAGAGGCTTCAGGTACGGCGATTGGCTCAGTGTTACAACAATATGAAAAGTCATTTTGGAAACCAATAGCATTTCTTTCTAAAAAAATTAAATGATACTCAGCAAAAATATAGCACCTATGATAGAGAACAGTTAAGCGTATATCTTTCAGTTAGACACTTCAAGCATTATCTAGAAGGAAGAGTATTTACAATTTATACAGATCACAAATCCTTAATATTCGCCTTTCGTCAAAACCTTGACAAAGCAGCATCTAGACAAGCTCGCCAGCTTCATTATATCTCAGAGTTTTCAACTGATATTAAATATGCAAAAGGTGAGAATAATATTGTAGCCGATACATTATCTAGAGTTAATAAAATTTCATCCATAAATTATGATAAAATAGCTGATGAACAGACTCAGGATGAAGAACTGAAGAGTTTGCAAACTACTACTTCCTTGAATTTAAAGCAATGTTTTCTACCTTCCGGGAAATATTTGTGGTGTGATACATCAACTAAAAATATTCGCCCGTATATTCCTCAGGCTTTCAGAAAACACTTCTTTCAGCGAATTCACGGCTTATCACATCCAGGAATAAAATCGACCATGAAGTTAATGACATTAAAATTCATTTGGCCTAACATTAAGAAAGATGTACAATTGTGGACGCGAACCTGCACTCCTTGCCAAAAAGCTAAAATCAATCGGCATACTAAAACAAAATTAGGTGAGTTTGAAGTACCACTTCGCAGATTTTCTGTAATTCATATCGATCTCATAGGACCACTTCCCCCATCAAAAGGAATATTTACTGTCTTACTTGCATAAATCGATTTTCGAATTGGATGGAAGCAATTCCTTTAGATAGTATTTCAACTGAGAATGTCGCAAGAGCCTTTTATAGTAACTGGATTGCGCGTTTCGGAACGCAAAGTAAACTCATTAGTGATCGTGGATCCCAATTTAAATGTAATACATTGCGAGTTTTGTTCAAAATCTGTGGCATCAATTTACAACACACTACTGCCTACCATCCCTCGTGTAATGGGAAAGCTGAGCGCCTTCATAGAACATTAAAAACAGCATTAAAAGCTCACAACAACATATCTTGGACTGACACATTACCAACAGTACTTTTAGGTTTGCGTACTGCTATTCAAGAAGATACAAATCATTCTATTGCGCGAGTAGTTTACTGCCAGAGCCTCAGACTTCCTGGAGAGTTTTTCAGCGAACCAAGTATCCAGACAGCATTGGAGACTTTTGCTAATAACCTCCAGAAACAGATGGAAGTTGTCGGCCCCAGACAAGTTGGTAAAAATTCATCTGAACGGATATTTGTACATAAGGATAGTTAAAAATTGTTCTCATGTGTTTCAGCGAATAGATTGGGTGAAGGAACCTTTGGAACCTCCTTATGAAGGACCGTTCCCTGTTATTGATCGCAAGGATGAATATTTTACTATTCGCGTAAAAGGAAAACATGCTAATGTATCCCTGGATCGCTTGAAACCAGCCTATATTTCAGCTCCGGAAATTTCTCAGCTAACAAAGTCTGACAACAGCAAATTGCAGATTCCGGACACAAATTCAGATGTGATTCAAAAACATTCTCGCACAGGCAGAACTATACATTTAGCTGTGAGATTCAAGGACTGAACCTAAATTCTTCTAAGTGATAAACACTGCAATGCTGGTTACTACCTGTTTCTCTACCTTCGTAACGTAATTTAGTTTCTGGTGGGGAAGTAGTGTAGTGGCCTAGTTATTGCATGAGAAATAATTATTTTTTATTCAAGTATTTTGTATTTTTTCATGTGTTTAATTATTTCATAAAACTAAGTTTAACATTTTGTTAATATTCATATTTATTATTCTTTTATGCTGAATGGCACAAGTAGTTTATATTTATATTTATACTTCATTATGCTGAATGGCAACGAGTTTTGATTCATGATTACTTTGTTTTTGGTTTCCCGAAAGTTGTTATTTTAATAGCAGCGTCTCATTTTTAATAGCTGAAAAATAAAAAGCAATAAGCTTAGCCATTTGTTTCTAAGTTTGCTGTTCCTAATCATAATTTAGTTTGAACATTATTAGTTCACCACACATTATTAGTTCACCACACATTTAAGGTTCTTCGCTGACCATATTCATATTCCGTGTTTGATGACATCAGTTCGAAACGGCTATGCAGGTGCTCATGGTCATGATTGTTGTCTGGAGACGTCAACACTGGGTGTCTTTGAACTGTTGCATTTCCCAATGTTATATTCTGTAGTCACTTAGTACGGGCTAGTATGCATTCGAAATTAAACATTTTTTTTCTGTGATCACCCTCTAAATCGCTGATAGAGGGTATGGAACTCTTCTTAAAAAATATCGTCTTCTAAAGTCCTTTATTTTACAAATAATTCAGTGAATTCTTACATTAGTCGTCTCCCTGAATGCTACACAGATTTAATTATTTGCAGAAACATTATGAAGGACTGCACTGGCAATACCGTTATTCTCTTAAATTTGTATGTCGCAGAGTAGATTACGGTTAAATTTTGTTAAATTGTGTTCTGCTAATTATCATATTAGTCATGTTTTCATACAGAAATGTCAAAAGCATTTAGCGCTTAAAATTAATTTTGAATTATTCTGAAAACATATTTTTTGAAAGGATTGTAATTTCGCTATATTCCGAATAGTGATACATTTTAAAATTATCTGGGTAAGAAGAGGGAATTTTTAAATCACTTTGTGTATTCTCAGTATCTTTTTCAAGTGATTATTTAAAAATAGAAAATAAGTAAATAATTTAAAGTTTTACTGACTTCGAAAGTACTCTGTAACACAAGCACTAAAAGGCGCACTGAAGAAGAATTAATGCAAATGGGAAGAAATAGGGTAGCTGTGATGTATATGTACGGAAAAACAAGCGATTACAATTTCAGAGAAAATCAATACTGTTCTCTGGAGATACAGCCACATTGAGCTATTAATTCAGTAAGGCACTGAGCCGTCTCTAGTCTTTCCGCAAGCTGTTATACGGCTTCACACTGATTCGTAAAAGTGGGGATGACCTCCTGTAGAACTGCTTTCTGCAACTGTCGAGTTAGATCAGCGACATCCAGGGTGATTCGAAAGCATCTGTTCATCAGTCACCAAACGTTCTATGCTGGGGAGAGAGCTGTTGATCTAGCTGGACAGGTGGCAGGTGAAAGCAGGTCCGCACACCCGGACGGCTTACATTGACTAATCGGGTATCGTCCGGATCCCGCAACTATCAGGAGCAACTCCCTGGAATCGAGACAATTTACATGGCCATACAAGGGCAAATTATCAAATTATTCTGCGCTTGATACATTATACTTTCTATAACACAAGAACTTTACGCTATAACACATATACAATATTCACCGCTACATTGAACAATAGATTCTGAAAGTTCACTGTCGTATAAATTTTTCTCTTCTCTCAAAACATATCAGAAAGAATTTTGTAATTAAATATTCTTTCGGTTACATTGCATTTAACACATTGTTACACATACTGTTGTTACACTCAATACACAATGCATTTTAGAATATGCGCTACATTGATCAATGCGCGGAACTTAAGGCACATCTATAAAACACAATGCTAAACTTAATACAATGTATATTCTGTGCTACATATTACGCTTACTATAACTCTTGACAATTAATTATAAATTTAACACAGTTTCCTAAAAGTATAACTGATTATATGAGACATGACTTGATTATATAATACATAACTTGATTTTAAAAGACATAGATTTTGATAAAAAATTCTTTAGCAAAAAATCACAAATTAAAAACAAGTTACATAATACAGAAACACACATGGATAAATCATGGGCAGGTTATTTTATGCGTAGTTATAGCATACAAAATGCAAGTAACTGATTTGAAGGCATAATATATTCCATACTACTTCTAGTAGAATAACATTATGCCAACAGCTCATTTTTGCATAAATTTTGCGGTACTTCGAAAGCGTACCAAAAATAACATTGTAATTATATATTCTCCTGCTTAAATTGCGTGTTAGCACATTGCTATATATAAAACACTATAAATATATACTATAATATATACACTATAAATTTTACGATACACATTACACCGAACATTGGACTGTATTTTAGACACCTTTACAAACCTCGTTATATATATATATATATATATAATTAGGCACTATACACATTTTCCTACACAATACATTATTCTCAAAACGCTGGGCAATATTCTATTTATAATACACACATATTTACATTACTATACTTATGCAGTAATGTTCCTGTTGCAAATATGCATAATTATACCATTTACATTTAAAGATTATTATATCATATTTACATATATATTCCGTACTCTCAGCCTAATGTTACTTTGCGCACTGACTCACAAAATGGACTTCTTGCAGAAGCCACTGGAAACCAGTAAGCGTTGATGCTCTATATCTCTGCGAATTGAAGACGACACATTCTCATGAAATTTTTAATGTGGACTACATAAATCCAGTGCTAGTGCTTCAAGTTTGTTCATAATGCTTTTGAGCTTCCTGAGGTTTGCTGGTTGCTTAATGAAGAAGCGTTTATAGGGAATGTCAGAATCAGGAAGTCTTATGTGCCATGCCTCAGTGAAAGGACAAGACGTAACGTAATGGTCAGGTGTGCCAACTTCATTACAAACACAATGGTCAGCTGTTGATAATCCCCTTTCATGCAAATACTGGGGAAATGGCCCGTGGCCTGTGATGAAGAGGGAAAGAAAAGGGGCTGAGATGAGTCGACCTTGAGAAACTCTGTGAATGAAGTCATGGGTTCTACGGCCTTGCGATATAGAATCCCATTCCTCTTGCCATTGCTACTAAGCTTTAACTCGGTAAACTCGCTTCAGGTAAGATTTGGGAAGCGGAATCTTGATATCCTGAGCACCGATATTCTTCGCAGCTTCCTTTGCCAGAGTGTCTGCATTCTCGTTGCCCCTGTGGCCCGCGTGCGCTTTAATCCATAAAATCTGGATGTTGCGATTATGCGCATTTTCTTTGAGCAGACGTTGCATATCTGCTATTATCGGCGACGGATGGAATGGATCACGAAGAGCGAAGATTGGTGACTGACTATCTGAGAAAATGCAAACTTCCTGATCAACAAATTTCATAGCTGTTGTGATAGCCTGACGCAATGCTACTGCTTCTGCTTGGAATAGAGATCTGTTGACCCCAAGGTAACCTTTCCATGTTCCTAAAACTTCTTCACGACGTTTAATAATAAAAGCGCAGCCTGTCTCTTCGTTAAATTTTGAACCATCAGTGAATATGCTGATGGAGTTTGGGTGTCTTGCATGTCTTTCTCGTATTTCCCGAGATACAGAGGTATGGGCATGAATGCCTATCCCATAACTAGCAGGATGAACTTTAAGCCGACAATTTTTGTTTTCAAAGTCTGATGGGGCAAATGTAGCTCCTCTATATGATGCTGACTTACTAAGTAGCGTGACAGTTGAGGCAGTTGCCTCTTGTAATGCCGCTATTGGCAGGGGAGTAAGTCCAGCTAGAACCGCTGCTGCTGCTGTGGCCGTTGTTCTGTATGCTTTCATTATAGCAAGGACGAAAGGTCGTTGGATGCTATTGAGTAAGTTTAATTTCCTTACGGTCATGGGTACGGCCCAAATAGCTGTCCCATACAAAACTAATTTTTCAACTACTGTCTTGTAGATTGTCTTGAGGATGTGGGGTCGTATTCCCCAATCTTTGCCCTGCATATTTTTAATTTTATTCGCAATGCTGGTGGCCTTCACCCCTTGAGCTTCCAGATGAGGAATCCAAGTGAAGTTTTCCTCCAAGATGAGGCCGAGGAGTTTTGACCCTCTTGACCGTCACTCCTCTGAGCTTGATGCACGGGTTCCTCATGATAGTTTGTTTAGGTTTGTGAAATATTATGTATTTAGATTTATGCTGCGATATTTTAAGGCGCTTTTCAGCGCAAAGGTTGTCAAAGAGCGAGATAACCTCGTTGCAGTTTTCCTCCAATTCATCCCTGCTATGACCTCGAACGATGAAGGCGGCATCATCCGCAAAGGCTACTGTCTTTGTATGCGGCGGTCAGTGCGTATTCAAAATAGAATTAAACGTGACATTCCAGAGGATCAAGCTAGACAAGGATCTAGCTAGACAAGGGAAAGATCTAGCTAGACAAGGAAACATTTGGCAAGCACCATTGATAAGCTTATGCAGCAAGGCATTACACAGTTGAAATTTCAATCCGCGCTGCCTCGAAAAAGAAGGCAACAGTCCAGAGTGTAGAATAGCATCAAAGTACCATCCTCTTTGTAAGAATGCTACGTATGACAATCAAAGCAAACCGACTATCGAATGAAATGGCATCTCAGAGATTATAACTTCCTGTTGTCAAGCTGTGTGATTTTTGAGAGTCGGGTCAGCATCTCTTTGCCATCCTGGACATTCCTAGACACGTCTTTGCTATGTCATTTTGGCTATTTCGAAGTGAGACTAATCGCTGAAAACCATTGCAGTCGTGCTTGTCGATATGCGTAGGTGAGTGTTAGTCGGCGCAGCGGGCATCGTGAGCTCTGAGCACACCATGCTCTGAGTAGTTCTTCAACTGTTCTTATGGCCAGTGGTGTCCCGTTGCGCGTCGATTGCTAATATTGACGAATCAGGTGCTGTAAGAATCAGGTGCTGTGTGTTCTGTCTTCACATTCTGTCGTTCCTAGATCGATCGCTGGCTTCCTGATGCTATGGTGGTTCAGCCATTCCTGCCAGCATCGTCGAATGGCGGTATCGCTCCGACCCAAATTTCGAGATTTCTTCGATTTGACCACCCTGCTACCTTTAGACCGATTGCACGTTCTCTCCTCAGCTAACGACATATGCCCATACAGTTCAATTGTACGAATGTCTGGCAGACATTCGTACAACCGAAGTGAGTAGACGAAATCAAAGTCTAATATACGCTAGAACTGGAATTCCTCTCTTCTCTTTTGTACACTACTCAAATGCTCAAATACAATGCCTTATAATTCGAGTTATTCCTAAATTTTAGTATTTGCTTGTTAAATTTTATTGCAACATCATATTTTATTATTTACTTGCTCGGTAGAAAGGTATTCCCATAGGAAATTTCGTTACAGATAACTCCCTCTCTGTGCGCCCTTACATGCGTGTGTGTGTGTGTGTTGAAGTATATTTTAATGACAGTCGAATAATTTGAATGAATTGTGTTGTATTAATTATATGAACAAATGAATAATTTGTATATATATGATCTTTAAATGAGTAAAGTGAAGAGGGGAAGATTAGGAAGTACTATGTTTTCATTGCAGGAAAATATAAAAGTAGTAAAATATAAAGTTGGAAGTAAACTTAAAAACATTGCTATATTTCTCTCGTATGGTCATTATAATTGTTTTCATAAAAGAATATAATTAGCTCATAAATGAACTAAATGTAATTTACTAAGTACATTTTTTATGAATCAAATAATACACAAACTCCAGTGTAATTACTAATTCAGTTTGTTATAATTACTTCGAAAAATCCTTTTTTAAATCCTGAAATTCACTTTTCTTTGAAATACATTTTGAGTTAATTGTGCATACCAATTATAGAATTAACTTTAAGCATTTTTGCTAAAACCTTTCACACTGTTGAAGGCTGAATAAATGATTTTTATGATCAAATTACATAACATCATACTATTTTTGCTATATAGTGCAAGAAAGAAATAACCAAAAGATTGTCACAGAATTGAAAAGGCGAGTCATTGCGTGCTACATATAAGAGAAAAAAGAAAATAATAATAATCTATTAATATAATTAATGGCTTTCTAAGCATAAAAAGAGTAATTTGAACAGGAAGGAAAACTAATACTCTATAATAAAGGTAACATTATATTTTGTCTTTTACTACAAAATTTAACACATATCGTATTACAGAAACTGTATTTATTATATAAATATATGCAATATATACATACGTGGTACATATAGTGTTAACTGATAACTTAGGTGAAAAGCTTGTCGGTAAAGTAAACGCAAGTTTAAAAATTTTTCTAAGTTTCCAAGGTTAATTCCAACTTAATTTTCTCTTTTTCAGTTAGACACAAATGTCAAATTGATTACTTCAAATTATCCGTCATTTAGGAACATGCTGATGAGATGCGATAGCAGTGATGATTTGATACGGTCAATTTGGTAGAAACGCAGTCAGTCCTCATAGTCACTAAATGAGCAAGATACTAACAGTGCTGAAATAGCTCTCGAAAGTTTTAATGTCTTTTAGCACTGATGCTTAGTTTCCTGTATCTTTGTTTTAACTTGTGAATGACAAGGCTTAGATAAAACTTTACGGGTTACTGCAATTTCTTTTATAATATTTTTAACTATGATAGCGAGGTTACCTCTAGAAATGAATAGCTGATATTTGTTGAACCATAAATGACTGAATTTTCGTAATAAAATATACGAATAAGGTATATAACTAAAAATTAACTTTTAATAATATTTTAATATTGCACTTCAGTTTGTTTTAGCCATCCTAACGATTACGATTACTTTTCAGCAACTGTACTTTTGCCATCAACATATCAATGCTTAAGAATAACTGCTTTTGTTATCATGAAATCTCTAAACTTCGGATGGGTATGTTTACGTTAGCAACAGTTAGGACTGAAAAATGAGAGAAATAAGTTGACAGTCTCTGAAAACAGTTTACCTTTGTTTGCATTACGTAAAATACCTTTTCAATGAACGTTTATTTAAACTGGATACCAAAATAAGCTCTTTTGATCGTCTAGCACAGATGTCAAACCAAAACTAATGAAAATAAATAATCAGTCATCCAGTTCCCACCTTATATATATATCTGTCTCTCTCTATATATATTTATATGTAAAATATAAAAAAATACAATGGCTTTGCTCTACGCGAACGGCAACTTCTAATTAACTTTCCGCAATTTCAAGATCTTCCCCCTAGTCCAGTACTTTCCAAAACTCTCTCGCCTGTTATGTAACCGCTATTATAAATAGCTCTATGCGCCATTTTTCGTCAGATCGCTTTCTGCTATTCTGTGCTATACAAAAGCTTTGCTGTTATTTTTAGAATAAAACGGAAGTTAAAAGGCCATTAATTTATTATTTAAAAGCTAGATTTTTACATATTAGATATTTTACATATTCCCTCCCCCCTTCAAGAAGAAAAGGGCTGGATGAAAGAAAAAGCTTTTTCTTTAGAGAGTGCTAAAGCAGTAGCAAATGAAGAGAAAGAATTTGAAAATACAATCCTGAAATTTTCAGCAAATTAATTGCTTGCATATTTGCAAAATATAAATTTGGATAATATTTTAAAGTCCTTTAAAAATTTTCAGTCCAAGTCTTTGTATTTTAGATTCCATATATACGATTTTTTCAGGGGAGGCTATGCAAAGCTTGGAACATAATATCACAATTGTAAAAATTCGGCACACATATTACATATTTTGAATAATCACAAAAAAAATTCAAATTTTTCAAAACGTAACTAATTTTCAATATTTTAACATCGTAAGTTTTATACTAGTATTACTAAAATTATGGTTTTTACTGTTACATTTCTAATTGTCTTATTAAACACAAAACTAGAAGACCCCACAGCTTTCTCTAATACAAACATTTTCCTCTATGAGGCAAAACCACTTAAACTGACTCATGTACTGTATCATGAGCGGTTAAGGGTTGCTTTGGCAGTTGCTTATAAAGGCCTCCGTTCCTTGTTTAAAGGCAGCTGGCCTTTTTGAACTGCACTACATTCCATTTACAAAAAAATTAACACATTCCCGTTATATAAAAAATAAAATAATTATATGAAAAAGTATAAGGTGGGAGCCTTCAAAGTTTATATCTGCTGCTATGAGGAGGGTAAAACGAACAAATAACAGAGGTAAAAACAGGGCCTTTGTTTTGAACCAGTACTCCCTCAGCACACTCTTATCTTTACAAGCAATTATTTTTTTTAGTATTTTCATATTCATCATTACTGTACTCAATATGCTAAATATTACATATTTTCTACATTATATTCAAAACACAAGTCTACATCCATTTTTCTATACCAGTTTTTCAAAATTAACTCACTCATTTTTCAAATTTAGCACATTCGTAAAATAATTCAAAATTCATAAAATTCAAATTTTTAATCAATAACCTCTTTTCTAATTATTAGTACAGCAATTTTAATAACCTTCTCTAAATAAAAGAATTACAAATCTTTAAATTCGTTATTTAATTATGCCAGACAACTAGGAAAAACTAAATTTTGGTATTATAAAATTCTAATCACTTTCATAAACTAGTACTAAATTTTAAAATACAAACAACGTTAGATACCTAAATTTTAAAGTAGTACTTAATTAAAAATCACTTATTTCTTAGTAACGAAAAACGTTTAACATACATCCTTTTCAAACTAACATAAAATAAACTCTCAAAATTTGTGAATTAAAAATCAAATTGTAAATATTGAGTCACTTTTAAAACAATATTTTTTTCTTTTGCGAATCAACACAGTTTCAGTAATGTATCACTACATTTAAGAATGCAAAATTTAAAATCGGTTGCTAATTCTCATTTTTTGAACGGTCTCTTAATTTAGCCGATCAAAACAGCTGAAGAATAAATGTTAACACGAAGATCGATGCCGCACACTCAAAACGGATGTAGACCAAACATCAGGCAAATAATCTTGAAACACTCGCTAATATTATGAGAATGGATGTTTTCTTTTTACTACTAACTGCGGACTCGTTATAAAACAGAGGTAGACTGGAAATTAAATTACTAGAAAGCCAGGAAAAACGATCTTTTTTTCCCTTTTTTCTTGATGTTGCTAGACAATTTATCACTTTTAATTCACAATTTAATTCCGTAAACCAACGTTCAATCAAGCAGGGATCATCCCGCAGAAGGCCGAGTTCGACTGGGCCATGATGTAATAAAACTGCACCATTTAATGCAATAACACTGCTCCGTTATTGTGATATAACTGCATCATTATAGAAAACTGTGCCATTATTGAAATAAGATGACTTGGTGAGAGTTGCAACGGATGAATATTGGAGAGGACTACATCATATCTTAAAGACTTTGCTGCGTAGTTAGCAAGATGACACTCTAAGAACACACATAAGGGTACGCCATTTTTCGTCAGATCGCTTTCTGCTATTCCGTCCTATACAAACGCTTCGCTATGCCTCTCCGTCTTTCCTTTGTTAAAAATTATCTATGACGCCGAAGTTCTAAATTTACTAGTATTGCTAGTTAAATTATTATCCAATATGTGATCTTCGTGTAAAGAAAAATGCGCTGTCACTTTAACCGAATAAAGATGTGGAGTTCTTAAAGTGAAATTCTGCCTATTCAGTTCTGCAACCTTTCCGCTCGCTACCAAAACATCCGGACACTCCACTGGAAATATCATATATATATAAAACTAAGTAAAAAAGTAGTATCAAAGAATTTAAAAACGAATGACCAAGCTAGTCAATAATAGCGCTTTTAGCTGCTGATTTTTAAAACTGAACATAAAGAAAGGAAGTTTGAAACCTAGTAAAAGTCGTAAAAAAACATTTGTAGAATCTTGTCAAAGTTCCTGAAGGTAAGAATTATATGTCAGTCCTTCGCTCATGAATTTAACAAATTTTAAAATATTTTTACTTCACTAACATTTAAAACTACATTTTTTTTCCTTTCTCTTCCTGGAAGATACACAATATACTATGACTTTTTATATCAATCAAAAATTCTATTAATAAATATAAATGTTTTACTCATTTTGTAGAGACATTAGGTTTATTTCGAAGCAGGAGTCATGAAAAATGTGCAACGCCTTCGCCGGGAATCGAACCGCGGACCTCTGAAATACCGGCTCAGTGTGCTGACCATTACACCACGAAGGCACGCTAAGAATGTGGGAGATATACCTTATATACTCCCCTTTTTAAAGGGCGACTAGGGTTTTAGGGGACCTAGTCGCCAAATCCTGGGTGTGGAGAGTCATCATCCACAACCCTTTTAGTTCGGGCGCCAGTGTAGAAACATTAGGTTTTTTGAGAAGCATCAGACATGAAAAATGAGCAACGCCTTCGCCGGGAATCGAACCACGGACCTCTCGGTTACGCGTCGAGCATGCAGACCACTACACCACGAAGGCATGCGAAGAAGGCGGGAGAAATACCTTATATACTCCCCCTTTTAAAGGGCGACTGGGGTTTGGGGGACCCAATCGCCAAATCGCGGTGGTGGAGAATCATCATCCACCACATTTTTAGTTCGGGCGGCAGTGTAGAGACATTAGGTTTATTTCGAAGCAGGAGTCATGAAAAATGTGCAACGCCTTCGCCGGGAATCGAACCGCGGACCTCTGAAATACCGGCTCAGTGTGCTGACCATTACACCACGAAGGCACGCTAAGAATGTGGGAGATATACCTTATAATTTTAAGGTGTGTATAGTCCTATACGTTATCTCAACAGGACTGCATGAAAAAAAAAGGAGACCATTGATTTAAAATTTATGCAGGTGAACAAAAACCTAAAGGGATAATTTAAAACGTGCTTGGCAGGTTAATTTTTAGAGCATTATGCCTTTACCATTTTCATTCCTGTGTGGCTAAATTCTGAAATTTCGAGCACACCACCGTTAAATTTCTATAGTATGATTAGCGAGTTAACTGACCGTGCAAGCTGAAAGCCATCGTTAATTGTGGTGAGAAATCGAAGTACACTGCGGTAATTTTATTTTCCTTTTCATTTAATTTTTTTATTTTTTCCCTCCGTCCGCTCCTCCCACGTTTGCAAGAAGCAGACTAGAAACTTGCAGACAGCTAGCATATTTGTTGTATTACAGAATCGGTATTAGTGGCATAACTGTCACTTTGGTCAGGGAATTGCAACTCCAAAATAAAAAAGTCGTGTTGTCTTGAACTAGAGAACAATGACTTGTCTGTGACCTTATAAACTATTTTCTCCCTCCTTTTCGTATGCCTTAGTGGTGTGTAATTGGAAGCACACTCAAAGCGTATTTGAGAGTTCCAGGGTTCGAGTCCCGGTGAGGGCACTGCTCATTTTTCCCGTCTTATGCTTCAAAAAAAAATAATAATGTCTCTACTAGTGGCGCTCAAACTAAAAAAAGGTGGTGGACGATAATTCGACACCACTAAGATTTGGCGACTGGATCCCCTCATCCCCAGCCGCCTTTTAAAAGGGGTAGTATAAAAGGTATTTTCTCTTCCCCCCTCTTTCCGCATGCTTTCGTGGTGTAACTGAAAGCATACTCGACCGGTATTCGAGAGGCCTAAGGGGTTCGAGGCCCGGCGAGGGCACTGCACATTGTTCACGCCTTCAGCTTCAAAAAAAGCCTAATGATTCTGCAAGTGGCGCCCGAACTAAAAAAAAGTGGTGGACGACAATTGTCACAACTAAGATTCGGCGATTGGGTCCCCTCATCCCCAGTCGCCCTTTAAAAGAGTCAATATATAAAGTATTTTCTCCCTCCTTTCCGCATGCTTTCGTGATGTAATTCGAAGCGTATTGGAGAGGTCCAGGGATCGAGTCCCGGAGGGCACATTGAACTGCACATTTTTCACGTCTCCTGCTTCAAAAGAAACCTAATGTCTCTGCAACCTAAATGGAAAACTCCAACTGAAATATATAGAAAAACGTTGGAAGAGTATGGTAGCGAAGTTTAAATCACAGTCACATGCGACGTGCGCAAATGTCGCATTCTTCTATTCGGCTGATGAAGTCTAACCAATCGAACGCAAGTAAGCCTAGAAAATTAATTTTCATGAACAAAATATACTGAAATCGGGGAAATACTCAATAGACAAACTGTGTCGAGCATCTCGGTTCTTCAGTTGAAAAATGACTAAGATTTGTAGCTTCACTGCAAATCTATGTAATTTATCTACTAAACTTCTGAGAAGGGAGGGCAACAATAATAATAACAACATTGTATTGTGTTTTTCGTTCATCCTTAATATTTTGTTTCTGCGTTAAGAATTAGATATTAGATTAATATACTGTTTGTAACCTGTATATTTGTATCCAAAATGTATGTAGCTAGTAAATGGCCGGTATAATTTATTTTCTATTAATATCTTCTTATAATTTTCTTATTATTTGGCAACTAGTTAACAGCTTGATTTACTGATTATAAGCCTATCTATCTACTTACTAAGTCTTTTTTCCCAAGCTGTGGTCTTAATCAGTTTACACCTAACATATGCAAATAAAATATTTTAGGTGTACTGTGATTGGAAGCTATTCGTTTACATAATCTCTCTAAGAAATATGAAATCAAAAGTTGGTAAAAGGACAGTGACACCAGAAAACAAAGTTTACCGCATCTAAAATCAAAGTAATTACTACTGAGTTAGTGCGAATGAAATGTTAAGGTAAAAAGTTCTTTGCTGTTGAAGAGGAGGGACCAACGTTAGATCGCACTCGACATCGACATAATTTTATTCAAAATCTACACCGATCTCTTAATGGTTTGTGGTCTGATTTTAACAAGGAAGTATCTCCTTCTAGGGTGTAAATGCGATCGATAGTTCATCGCATTAATTGAAACACATTGGTAATTCATTACTTTCAAGTCACTTGTGCCTACTGCTGATGACCGTGCAATACTCTCTTCCTACCATAAGTGACAATGCAATGTATACACTTTCATTGTTCTGTTTTCTGGTAAGGAGAAAAATTGCTGACTTCCATATGAGTTTGTGAATTGTCTCACACACCGATATAACGCGATTTTTTACATCTTTCTTAGGTACCGAGCGACAGAATGATATTTCAATCTTTTATGTTTGAACTCATTAAATTGTGTCGAGCAACTGTTTAAGAGCTTTTACAGTATTGTTGATTAATTCAATAATCAATATTAGGTTAATGATACAATGATATATCTCTTTCAGAATTTTTACAACTGCTGATGTCTAGCATTTTCAGTAATGTATTTTCTTTTCTAGAGTTTTTAAAGCATTTAGTGATTTTCCTATAGAATGAGTTTCCACACGTAAAAGAAAATCTCCATTATGTTAATGCACTTGATGCTCTACTCTGAAACCACTTTTAGTAATAATTGATGGTTTATACTTATAATTACACCTGGTTATATAATTACATCTAATCAGATAATTACTCCTCCCTAGTTAAGTAATTATCTCTAATCAGATAATTACACTTTCCTTGTTAAATAATTACACCAAAATATTAGAAAGATATTTGTCTAGGTACTATTTTGGACAAATCTATAAGAAAAATCATCTATATTTAACTACGCTATATACACTATATACAGTGTCAGTGCAGTTAATTTCTTATAATGGAAACTAAATCTTAAAATTTTCTAGTTTTTGTGCTGCGTGTTATTTACAATAGACCACAACCTTGTTCAAGCAAAATTCTATTTGTTATTGTTTAGTTGCTTGGTAATTATTTTATTCTTGTGATGACAATAAATCTTCTTGACATTATGTATCCTAATCTAGGCCGTTTGGTTAAGATCAAATTGACAAGTAGGGAGTTCAAGTTCAAAGCTCAAAATTAATCAAACATTCAAGCGGCTATTTCATTTGTAGCAAGTTAATAAATGTTTGAGTTTTTCCTTAACTCTTGTTTTCTTCACAACTGAGTTCACAAAATTTTGAACATATGAGCTCTTCTACAGTTAATGAATAGTGCTATTTTACATTATCATAAATATAAGTTATGTTCCTGCAAAAAATACTCTTTATTGCATGAAATAGAGTCCTTCATTTTTTTCAGAGCTTCCTGATTTGGTTCCAGATGAAATTGAAGTTGAACGGTCAGCATATTTAGAAGACAGACAGCTTTTATTTCTTCAATGTGCTATGGAAGAAAATTGTTTGTCATCAGAAGCCTATAAGTTGGACAAAAATGACTATGGTAAATTATTTTTTATAATTTTCTCAAGAAATACTTGGAAGTAAATCCAAAATCCCAACTCTCAGAACAACAAAGTCAGTAATTCCATATATGAAACAAATACCGATATAAAAATACATGTGGCCACAAATACAAAACAAATAAACAAATAACTTAATAATTCAGCAATGAAATAAAAATAATTTAGATATTTAAAGATACACTTATAAGGTTTCTCCTTCCTCTCTCTTAATCTTCTTGCTAACGTATATGCTGTGAAACCCTATGTGGAGAACAGTGAGCAAATCTAGGCTATGTCCTTTAGTGTTGAAGAACTACAAAGTCAGAAAGAGGATTTAAAGTGACCCTTTAATTCACATAATTACAACTCTCCAACTTGAGAGTAAGCCACTACTTGGGCTGAACTAAAATAATATAAAATAAAGTGTGTTAACAATTCAAATACCTAAATTTAACGTTAAGTAGGACGGCGGGGGAAGCCTAACTCTTAGTGAAATGCAATAATGCGAATTTCACTAGCAAGAACTAGTAATTGCAATTTGCCTATGAAGGCGAACTTTAAGTAGACAGAGGAAATCTCTTGCGCGCACAGGCTAACGGTGATAAATCCAAGACTCTGTTTTTCCCCTCGTTAACTCCTGCCTTTTAAACTGCTAACAGATATATGCGATTTGCATAAATATCTCGCTCGCGCTAAATTCGGGCAGCAACTGAAACTTTGAGATATCGATAGGAAAGTTCAAACTAAAAATAACTTGGTTAATTAAAATAATGAATGCTACATAGTTGCTCCCAGAATTTAGCAGTCTGAAACTAACTAGCCTAAAATCGGCTTTTAGTGAAGATGCTAAATTCTAAATCTAAATTTTCCTTCCTATTCACCGTCCTTTACAATTGTAAGTTTTAAATTTAGTTTAAATCTCTGTTTGTGTCTTAGATATTTTAACATAGAATAATCTTTATATCCTTTTTATTCTTCACATCAAAAAGATCCATCAGGAATTTGGCTTGACTGACATTAGTCTGGTTCCTTCCAATCTGGAAGGAAATAAATCTTAATTTCACATTATAAGTACATTTCACCTGAAAAGTACAACATTTCCTTCCTCTGATGCCTTTCGTAATGACTTTTATTCGCGCTTTAGGTATTCGCGTTTTTTAATTTTTATTAGCGCTTTAAACAAAAGCATTCATTTTACACTCATTCATTTTTAAAACTTCCCCCTTGTTCTCTGCCAAATGTGGTGTTTGTGAAAAACACGCAGTTTTACTTTGTCAAGTGTTCACAACTACCACCTGACTTCAATTCTATTGCGGTTAATTCTTCGACTTTCAAGACCTCGGACCTCCCCTAAAACAAATCTGAAATGTCCCTGAGGTTCTAACATAAAATGAACTTTAACTTTTGTGTGAAACCAGAGAACACTACATACAACATTCAAACATTTTCAATTGCATTTCATACATATAATTCATTCTTTCAATCTTGAATTTAAATTTTCTTTAAATGCTCATTGCGTTAAGTAACGATTATATATTCAATTTCTAATTTAGCGCGCTTTACGCTTTTACATTACATTTTAATTTTAACTTGCGTATCCTTTACGCTTTTCCAAAATATTCACTATTCACCATACCAGTGCTTAAGACTTACATAAAATCATCCATTACATAGAAAACAGTTTTACATTAAATACATTCATTATTTATACATAGAAATACAATGCAACAGTTTTGCTATACAACTTACGTACTAGTTGCTTTTAATTAACACAATTCAATTTCCTATTAACAGAGAGTCTTTTGACTAAAATCAATAATTCACATGTTCTGGATTACAAAGAACATTTCACGAATAGTTTCACAGTTTCTCAACTGAAAACTCGAATTTCCTTCGTTGCATGTTTAACTTGTTCCTTCAAGCGTGTCCTTTTACGCTTTCGGCAACCCGATAACCGGCCTTTGACTCGGATAACTTCCCTTTTAAATCTGCAACTTGCACTTAAATCAGAAACATAACTGTGTGAATTTAAAAAGAACATAAGGAATCTACTTATCTTTCTGCCAGTCTGTTAGGCGTTTGTTTATCCATTCCTAGAAGGTTGGATATACTGTAGCTTGGGCTATTCTTTGTCTGCTACTCCTAGATTGAAACTCTGGGGCTGCCTTTCGTTTGGTCGATCTCCTTTCCTCCAGAAATACCTTGTGGGGACGAATGGTGGGTGGCGCTTTCCGTTTTTGCTGAACTCCCCGCTCCCTCTCCAGAGTGGCTCGTTCCTGCTCCTGCACTCGTAGGCTCCTTCGTTGTGGATTGGCACCTTCGGCGGCTCGCTTCTCGATGTTCGGTTCCCTTCGTAGTGGTGGAGCTTTCGTAGTATTTTCATCTGGAGGTTTCTTCCTCAAACGCTTTGGTCGCTGAATCTGCTGCTTAACGTTTTTCCATTTTTTTTTCCTGGGGTGGTCTTTTCTTCGGCAGCGGCTTCCTCTCTTCTGGTAACCTCCTTTTCAAACTGGGTTCTTTCGTTGTTGAGGTACTTGGCTGGGGCTCTTGAATCTTAGAAAAATTCTGTGAGGCTGAACCCTGTAAAAAGTCTTTCAAGATATTATTATTAGCTCTTCGATAATAATGTTTTATTTGGTCGAAATTTGCCACAGTCTCTTCTCCCTTCTCATTCTTTAAATATGCACGGCATTCAACTATTCTAGTAATTTCAAAAGGCCCATGCCATGTTGGGCAAACTTTTGCAACCGAATCTTTTGCTGCGCATGAAAGTGTATGCGCCTGTTTCAACACCTCCTCCCCCACTTTATATTCTACGGTTCTTCTTTTTTTGTCATAATGTTGCTTCTGTTTCTTTTGCGCTTCCCGGGAGCACTTTTCTGCCTCCTTTATTATCTCCTCTATTGCACCAATTTGAAATTCCGGTGCTCTATCTTTCACATAAAATAATTTGTCTAAGGGGGTCATTATCTTCCTGCCCAAAAACAATTCGGCGGGGGATTTCTTCGTTGTCTCGTGCTTAGCCGTTCTGAGGGCGAATGCAAATTCTTCAACGCAGTCATCCCAGTTAGAATGGTGCTTTTGCACATAATTTCGAATCAATTTTACAATATTCTTATTTACTCGTTCCGCTATATTTGATTGTGGGCGGTAGGGTACCATTTTCATATGCTTAATGCCCAACTTGTCACACATCATTTTAAATGTACTGCTTACAAACTGGGGACCATTATCGCTAATCACCCTCGCTGGACATCCATATCTTAAAATATATTTGTTCAAAAACGAATCTGCAACGACTTTTGCTGAAGCCCGCTTAAGTGGTATCAACTCAACCCATTTACTGAAATGATCCACAATGACTAATAAAAATCGTGCCTTATTTACATGACTCCTTGGGTAGGGGCCTAAGAGATCAATACCAATTATTTCATTGGGGAACCTAGACTTAATACTAGTTAATAACCCGGCCGGGCGGAAATTTACGTCATTATTTATCTGACACGTGTGACAAGTCTGGCAGTAATTTTTAACTATCTTTTGTAATTGCTTGAAATATACCGCCTCGTGTACGCGTTGTATTGTTTTTTTTATTCCAAAATGGCCCGAGACAGGCGAATCGTGGAGCTCTTGCAAGATACTTAAAATTAATTTGGCCGGGATGACTGGTCTGTATTCACTATTTTGATTCGTAACTTTAGTATAAAATAAGAGACCATCAATGATTTCATAGTTCTGTGCTCTGCTTCTTATGGCATTAATGTCTATATGCTGGAAGTTATCTGGGTCTTTTAAATAATTATAAATATTTCCGAATTCGGGATGCATGGCAATTTCTTCTATTACAGTCTCTCGAGAGTCAATGACCTTTGCCTGAAGCATCGCAATTTTTATTTTCTCGCCGTTCTCGTCTAATTTTATTCTGGATAAGGCATCTGCCACTACATTGTCTTTTCCCGGTGTGTGCTTGATAATGAGATTAAATTCTTGCAACTTTAAGGTCCACCGAATTAAGCGTGGCGAAAGATTCTTTCCTGAAAATAATCTGGTAACTGCCGCGTGATCTGAATATACTGTTACGAGAGAACTCTCAAAATATACACAAAATTTTTGAACAGCTGAGAGAACTGCTAAAGTTTCAAGCTCTGTTGCCGAATAATTTCTTTGCGTATCATTCAATGTACGACTAAAAAAGGCAATCGCTTTTCTATTCTGTGTTAATACCGCTCCGATTGCATAATTTGATGAGTCTGCATAAATTTCTAGACCCTTGTCTTTCTCCGGGAACTTTAGAACTGGTGCATTAATTAAAGATTCTTTTAACTTCTCAAACGCGGCGTTTGCTTCTGAAGACCACGCAAAACGAACTCTTTTCCTTCTCAACTTTAACAATGGTTCAGCAATTTCTGCGAAATTTTTAATAAAAATTCTATAATATGAGCACATACCCAAGAAAGTCGCTAACTTTTTGGCTGTATTCGGAATTGGGTAATTTTTCACTGCTATAACTTTAGATTTATCTGTTTCGATCCCCCTTTGAGAAATTTTGTACCCTAAATATTTGAGTTCTCTTGCCGCGAATTTACATTTCTTAATGTTCACTTTAAGTCCTGCATCTTTCAAAAGAGTAAAGACTTCTCGAAGGTCTTAAATATGTTCTTCCAGCGACTCTGAAGTAACAATTATATCGTCAAGATAAATAAATGTACTTTTTCCTATTACCGACCTTAAAATTTTGTCCATGCACCACTGAAACGTGGCCGGGGCTCCTGACAATCCAAAAGGCATACGCAAAAAGCCATATGTACTATATTTTGTTATGAATGCTGTTTTGTGAACATCTTCCGGCTTTATGCTTATCTGAAAATATCCTGATGTCAAATCTAACGTGGTTATGTATTTTGTTGATTTAATACTTCTAAGAATTTCATCAATTACCGGAAGTGGATGAGTTGGATATTTTGTTATACTATTAAGCTTTCTATAGTCAATAGTGAACCTGTACCTTAATGGATCAGTTAACGGCAAATCGTTATTTTTTTTGCACAACACAACAGGACTCGCATATGCACTCGAAATAGGAGTTATTATTTTGTTTTTTAACATTTCATCAATATGGTATTTTATTATTTGTTCTTTAATTTTATCGTCCTTGTAAGGACACTGACGTATAGGTTCATTAGTAGTTAGTTTAATTTCGTGTGCTACGATCTGTGTGAATCCAGGAATATCATCAAATAAATCAGCGAAATTACTTACCATTTCCCGAAACTTGTCCTGTTCTTCGGGCGTTAGATGGCTTAAATCCACTTCAGGGGGAGGTGTTGATTTCTTTTTCACTGGGTCCATGGTTACTTGCAAGGTGGAGTTTACAAAATCGATTTTCACATCTACAGCTGAAAAGAAATCGGTTCCTAAAATAACTGATGCTTGGAGGTTCTTCACTACAAGAAACATAATTTTTTTGTTCTTCGCCGATTTTGATACACAGCTCGATTTTTCCCATGCATTGACACGTTTTTCCTTTGGCTGCTACCACCTTCATTCCTTCCACGCTATGCAGACGATATCTACGAAAGTGCTTCTTAAAAAAATCTTCTGCTAAACAACTTCCTTCAGCGCCGGTATCTAAAAGAGCTGTAGCGGGTACATTGTTAATTAGTAACTGTAGTTTCGGTAATTCAATATTTCTCACCATGACCGTATTGAGATGTACTTCAGAGGGATTGTTCTTCTCCTCGGAACATTGCACCCCGTTCCCCGCAATATTCCTTAGGAGTTTAAATGCTTTGCGGGTGTTTTCTTCTGTTGCCGGCTTCTGTCTGGGGTGAATGATTTTCTTCCGTAGTTGGGATTATTTTGTTGGCGCTGTACTTAGCGCGGTTGACTGCTGGCATTTTGACTGGTATCAGTAGTTATCAGCCATCATCTGTTTCTTCCTTCGGCATTCTGGTTCCCCTGCGGCCGCTGCTCATACGGTTGCCTTCGTTGATTTTCGGCCGCTCACCGGCTCTCGAATTGCACAGCGAGTTCAAACAGCTTGTCCAGCGTGACGGGATTTCTTAGCTCCATGAAATCTTGTATAGATGGTAACAATCTGGGCAGGATTATCTGGATAATCTCTGTGTCTGGCCTCGTACCATACAATAATTTAAAGACTTGTATTTTTCTCAAAATAAATTCCGATAATTCGTCCACCCGCTATTGGTACTTGCTAAACAATTCAGCTTCGAGTTTGGCATGGTCTTTAACAACAGGAAACGCTCTCAAAATTGCTAGTTTGAAATTTTCGTAAGTCGGCGTTCCTGGTTCTCCCAGCAGACATTTTCCGATGCACCTATACCAGTTCGATGCTTGGCCCCTGAATGCTCCTGTAGCTAATATAACCTTCTGATGTTCCGGAACTGGATACAGCAAAAAATGCGCTTCTAACTTTTCCAAGAATGTGTTCACAGGTCCTCTGGCATCAAAAACTACTGCCGGCTTCATAACTGCTCTGATTGTTTCCACTATGAATCCAAATCCATCAGGCATTGCAGCTGTATTTTGGGATGTACTTGGCATATTCCAACTTCCTTCCATCGTTTTTTCTGTTAGGGCGCCAATATAAGGTTTCACCTTCCTCTCTTTTAATCTTCTTGCTAACGTATATACTGTGAAACCCTATGTGGAGGACAGTGAGCAAATCTAGGCTATGTCCTTTAGTGTTGAAGAACTACAAAGTCAGAAAGAGGGTTTAAAGTGACCCTTTAATTCACATAATTACAACTCTCCAACTTGAGAGTAAGCCACTACTTGGGCTGAACTAAAATAATATAAAATAAAGTGGGTTAACAATTCAAATACCTAAATTTAACGTTAAGTAGGACGGCGAGGGAAGCCTAACTCTTAGTGAAATGCAATAATGCGAATTTCACTGCAAGAACTAGTAATTGCAATTTGCCTATGAAGGCGAACTTTCAGTAGACAGAGGAAATCTCTTGTGCGCACAGCTTTACGGCGATAAATCCAAGACTCTGCTTTTCCCCTCGTTAACTCCTGCCTTTAAAACTGCTAACAGATATATGCGATTTGCATAAATATCTCGCTCGCGCTAAATTCGGCAGCAACTGAAACTTTGAGATATTGATAGGAAAGTTCGAACTAAAAATAACTTGGTTAATTAAAAAAATGAATGCTACACACTCACTTCCAAAGGTTAAGCACGAAGATGTAAAACGCAAAGAAATCAACAAATACTGCTTTGATTGACACAAAATTCGTCAGGATACTAGCATATATATTTATGCCTAAAACAAAATCAATAATTATATACAGAAATGAAAACAATATTAAATTTTTGTAAGTTATCAGATAATGACATACTGGAGACTTAATTATGTATAAAGTGAAAATAAACAGCATAAAATGAAAAAAGGACATTAATAGGGTATGTGATCCCTTCTCATCTGTATACAAAGTTTACATCTTGTGACCATGCTTTCAATTAGGTCGTCAACCACCGCAGAATTAAGCAATCGCCATTTTTCTTGTAAAGAAGTTTCCAGCTCAATAAGAGTGCCTGGAGGTGGGAAACGTGAAGATACAGCACGGCCGAAAGTATCCCAAAGATTTTCAATGGGATTAAGGTCGGGCGAATATGCTGGCCACGCCATACGCGCTATCCCTTCACTCTCCAGGTAGTCATCGACGATGTCAGCTCTATGGGGACGTGCGTTATCGTCCATTAAAACAAAAGTAGGGCCAACTGCTGCAGCGTACAATCTCACAATGGGTTCTAGGACTTCATCTCCATATCGGACAGCCGTCAAAGAACCCCGTTTAAAGACGTGCAGGTCGGTGCGATATCCTAATGAAATCCCGGCCCACACCATAATACTTCCGCCTCGGAATGCGTGATATTCGGTGATGTTTTGGGACTGATTGCGTGTTGGTTGTTCACGCCCTATCCTTATACGCTTGTCATCTGGCTCCAGAGCAAATCTTGACTCATCAGTAAACATGACATTGCCCCAGTCAGACACATTCCAATTGACATATTCCCGGCACCACTGTAATCATGCCCCTCTTGATTGGACGGATAGAGGAACACAAACTCGAGGTACCCGGGCGTACAGTCCACTCATACGTAATCTTCGGCGTACAGTAGCTGCAGATATCGCCTTACCAATGGACGCTGTAACCACAGATATCACACGTTTGGAGGTCGCTATGCGATTCCGCTTGGCTACAATAGCAATATATCGATCTTCCGCGGGGGTTGTAACCCTTCGGCGACTGGCTACGGGCCTTCGGACAACTGTCTGTGTGGTTTGCGATTGTTTCCATAAACGTGAATTTATATGGAATTTTTTCCATGAACGTGAAATTACAGGATGATGAACACCGAAGAAAAGAGCAACATCTGTGATCGACTGTCCTGCTTCAATGCTCCCCGCAGCACGCCAGCGCTTAGAATCTTCCATTCGTCTTCTGGAAGTCATAGAAACACGTATGTCTTGAAAACAAATTGTAGGAAAGTTTTAAACACCTTCTATCAGTACTTACAATCAACTTCTGTAACCCTTCATAAATCTGACTTCTTATAAGACTGCCTTTTTTGCATATTTCTTGATATGAAAGCGCGATTGGCTGTTACCTGACATATTTGCATACTTCCATTTACCTCTGCAGCGAATTGCATCCTCTTCAATTCTGATTGGCTTCCGGAAATTAGCATTTTGCTCTCCGTGATCAACTTTTGGAAGTGAGTGTATATATCAACAATATCATCATATTCTCAAAATATTGTACATTTCTGCTCAGTCATGTTCCTTGATTTTCATTCATAGGTAATATAGTAAAAGGTAAACCATTAGAATTTACTGCTATTTGTAAAAAGCTATTAGTATCCACTTTCTTTCTTTTTTATTTATTCTCATATTAATCTAATTTCTTAATAAGAAAAGTAAACTATTCTTAGAATGTTTTCTTTACATATTTCAAGTATACGCATGCATTAAACTAAAATCTAAATTTTTAAAAGCTTTTGTTTTATGGCTTCTATCATATTTCTGGATTGAATTAAATTTTAAGTAATGTCAATGATAGCTACGGAAAAGAGAAATAAAAATATGTTCTTCAGAAGCATCTGGATTTTTATGTGAGGTTAGATTGAACTATATGCTGATGATGAGTTAAAAAGATAGCTGACAAGGAAAAAAAGTGTACTGTTTTATTTCAAAAAGGTTATGTAAATTATTTAACATTTCTTTTATCAAAATCCAGGTAGCTTAAAAAATTTAATTTCAGCTGTTTTTAATCCCGAATGGATCAATATGACAATGAAAAAATCTTAAATGTGCTATGAGACAGTATTAAGAGAAATGATCCTAAGCATTCTGTAATGGAAAACTTTCATGTTCTCCTTCCCTCTTCCAGAACAAATTCTCCAACTATTCGATTTCATTTGTTTGCATAATGAAATCTACATAAATAGAGATATTAATAAGAATTTACGAAATTTCACTGACCATAAGTTAAAAATATTAATTCTACAGCTGTTCTTAACGTAGCAGTAAAATATTTTACATTCATCAAAATTTGGCAAACTTTTTAGGTTCTCAATTAATATACGTAATTGTGCGAAAGGCAAAAAGTTAGAGCAACGAATAAAATGTTCTATGCATCTGGAATGAAATATCCTCCCCCCTTTGAATATTGCAGTTCCTTTTTTTCCCCCATCACCCAAGTAAATGGAGCGCCGTGATGACAGATAGCGTGGGATATGTAGAGCAACTGATCTTCTCATTATAAGTTGCTCACTTTTGCGTTTATGCTATATGAAATGAGAACTTTGTCAACAAGTTTTGTACTTATTTTTCGGAGAAGGAAAAATTCACAGATTTATAATTTATGTAAAACAATAGTGGCATTTGAAACAAAGAGGAAATCGAAATTGAAAAGAAATTATGTTTATTAGAGACCAAAGAGGGCAAATTATTTGACAGACTGATGAATCACATTTCAGTTATTTAAAGAAACAGGCCAGACAATTATTTATAAATGTTACTAAATTTCCTAAAATTAAAATAAGCTTTTTCTTAGCAGTCTTTTATGTGCATGCTCATCATTGTTGTTTTTGTGTTTTGTTTTTATATAGGTTGGCTGTATGAACAAAGAAGACTACTTAGGTTTACGGCGAGAATTGGGAACATTGGTACAACAGATTTCAGACCATTTTTACCTAAGCACGCTTGGCAGTGGCACATGTGCCATCTGTAAGTCTATTTTCTTATTTCTTAAACTATGTTATTTAAGATTAATAAAATATAGGTACTTTTCAATTAAATATTTTCAAAATTTCTTTTCTGCCTTATTTCGTAAGATGCCAAGCTCCTAGTTTGGCTATCATGCCGATGAGCTCGAAATCCAAATAACATCTGATAAGGGATAGAATTCCGTGGCTTTATTACTTCTGTAGAATAAGGATACTGAAGATCCGTCGATCCGATAAGCCTTTAGATAGACTGATGGTTAAAGACAGTATATTTAACTGATAAGAAGTGTATAATATCCTCGGCTTCCATTCCCGGAGCGCTGTCTCAAATCCGAGACGGAACTGAAGCAGCAGACGGAACTGAATAGCTCTCAAGAATTTTGCCGTCATTCAGTTATCCAATCTAAACATTCTTTGTAATATGCATCTTACCACGGGCTATTTTTATCATATTAATTTTTATTTTGTAAATTTTAAACTGAATTTTATTTATTGTCTTATTAGCCGGTTAATTTTAATTTATTCCACATTTGATTTTAGATAGTTAGTTATGCATTGGGCATAGTAGACATAATCTCTTCCCCCGACAAAAAAAATTGATTCTGGCACAGACTTTGAAGTAATGAAAGCATAAATTGAAAAGTAGGTGTGCTAATTAAAATGAAATAATAATGATAACCTTATAATCTTTCTTTCTGTTGCAGCCATTATCACAGCATGGAGGTATTTGCTCACTTCGATATAATAAATTTACAAGGCCAGAAGGTTGCAGAAGGCCATAAAGCCAGCTTTTGCTTGGAAGATAATAACTGTTTACCAGGAGTTGAAAAAAAATATGCTTGTGCAAATTATGGAGACCAGGGCATATCCGTAGGTTGCAGCGATACGTATTTGCATAATATTGATTGTCAGTGGGTAGATATAACGGACCTTGTTCCAGGAGTATACAATTTCAAGGTATGTAAAGGAAGTTTATGAATATAAAATAAAAGTTGGAATTGAATAATAACGTAATATGGAGTAATCACTCTGATACTATGTGCGAATCAATGACTGGTTGTTTTGCCCTCTGATTTTTTTTTCTTTGCAATATTTCTAGTCACTTGCTATCCCTACACTCCTCTCACCTGTGAATGTTGTGTAATACCCATTCCTTTCCTTTTATCTCCATTTCTCTATAACCCAAAACCTGTTACACAAAAATACAGAAATGCGTATCAGTGTTTTATTTTTTGCTTTCTCACTGAGTACAAATAAAAATCATGCAAGTTTAAGATAACCATAATGATTCTAAAGATTGAAAAAATTCTTTGATTTACCCAACAATGCAGCCGTAGCTCCTTAAGAGGTTTCTAACATAAGAAAAGCATATGAGTAAAAAAACTGAAACATTAGAAAACACTTTCTTACTACAGTAACGTTTTTACTAACTCAGAACCGTTGGCAAAACTTATCTTAATTTAAAAAGCAGCTTCTCTCTTCAGTTAGAAAATTTGAAATAAAGATAACTCTAAAAATAGCACAGGCATGCAAATGTCTAGGTTTTTCAACAGTATTTTGAAGAATTACTGCAAATTATGATTTGAAATGATAACTCGAAACAATGAACCTCTTTTCCTTATTTTGGAGAAAATAGTGCACTATAAATATTGCTGTTTTGAACCGAACTTATATATCATCCTTGGGCTGGTTTTATAAACCTCTTGATCCATGAATTAAATATCGACAGCCACCTCCTTAGTTGTTTTGAAGTCATCTTACTATTTCCTCACGATTCCTGTAGATAAATCGTAATAGTCATCTGTTTCGAAACCTAGATATATTTGCGTCATGTGGAATGAAAACCAAAAAGGGCAACAGATTGTAGTACTGCAAACATTACTTAAAAACAGAAAAGCAAAGTAAAGCAAAACCAAAGAGCAAAATGAAAGGAAACCTTAACCCGTGGCCTGTCACACTGTTTACATCCGAGTTCTAATGCATGTAACTTTTATGGGATAAGGCAGAACTTAATCCTTGAAATATTGAAAAATAGAGCAGACATTACCTAATTTGTGCGTAAGATCAAATGTTTAAATCTTAATTTCAATAGTTTGAACTACGAAAAATGCATTATTTTCCGTAAGTTAAGCTTATGACAGTAAATTCATAGTCATGCAGTTAACAAAAGACGTCCTGGAAATGTTCGTAGACATTTAAGAGTGATTAATGTATTCATTTATCTGTTGTGCTTTGTTTCTTGTATCGCCCTACCCCCTAATTATCATTTGTCTGCTACCCCTTTCTAAATAAATGGTTTCTGGATTAAGTCTCCCTCCTCCCCATGACCTACCTGCTTTTTTTCTTTTTCTTTTTCCTTGTTACTTTATATCACATTACTTTTCCTTGTTACTTTATATCACATTACTTTTCCTTGTTACTTTATATCACATGTTGTAACATGTTATTTTTCCTTGTGTTGTTATTTGCATATAATTATTTGGAGTGCATTTTTTCATTTGTACTCTGGCAGCTGAGGCAGATGGCTCGGTAGTTAAACCATGGAAACTAGTCCTGGAAAATTCGCAAATATAATGCTGATTTTTGTTGTTTGACCTCTAAAATAATCAAAATAACAGTTTTTTGTTACTTTGTAATTTCATTTTATTCATCTCTATGTAAGTTTCAAATGCTACTCTGTCAACATAAAACTCAAAAAACTACATATTCTTTGCATTATCCTTGTTTGTCATTAATATTGCTTATATACAGACTGAATTTTACTGATTATTTCATTGAATGTCGAGAATTATAATTTCTCCACTTTTTCGTTGCAGGTATCAATAAACCCAGAGTTTAAAGTAGCAGAGCTTAGTTATGACAACAACGCTGCGGTCTGCACACTTTTTTACAACGCAGTTTCAGCAAGACTTTTTAATTGTACCCTTCAGAGACCATAAAATTAGTAATCATTTCAAGTACAGTCTGCAAAGGCTCTGCAATGCATAATACTTAATAAAGTTGCCTCTTTCATTTAATAAATATTTTCGTAATTATGCGAACTAATTGTGGAAACTTTATGTCGTAGAAGACAGCTTCTGAGGTAATCTTTATTCATTGTGAATTTATTTATTTCAGTGTTGATACGTTTAAAATTTGCGAAGTCTATGTCTGCAAGCTCAACACGTGACTAGTCCTAACATTTAAAACTGCATTAGCTGTTTATTCGTAACTTATGTAAATATCCAAGCACGTAATTTTGTAAAATTTTGTTATATCAGCTTATGTTCTTATTTATTACTTATGTATTAACTTCAGATTTGCAAATAATTTTGTATTCGTAGAAGTATAAGCTGATGTAATGGCAGTAACCAGTGACAAACATCGAAGTGTAAAATGCAGTCTTTTGCAGATCGAAGCAATTATTTTATTCATATACTTTAGTGTTATGCAATATTGCATTCAATTGATCTTTATTTGGCTACTATCATAAAAAGTGAGCTAAAGAGTTTTGATAGGTATATATTCGTATTTTAATATAGCCTTCCAAGTGTTTTTAGAATTTATTTCCATAGATTTTTCATTTTTTAATGTATTTTTATTACATTTTTGTAGCGCTTATTTGCAGATTTATTAATATACACTTCCAATAATAGATGTAAAACTGTCTTTCTGTTGATATTATTTGGTTCTTCCATCACTGTACTATTTTTATTACATAATTTTCAACTGATCTTTTTGCTTATTATTTGTGAAGATAAATTTTAAAATGATTAGAAGTAAATATGAATTGTCAAATAGGTATGAGTGAATTTTTGCTACTTTCTGTTCTAAGCAAAGATAAAAAATTACTTTGCTCAGTATTGTGAAATCAAATTCTATATAAAGGTAAAAATAAACAAAGGTTTTACTCATCGAATTTGCATTGTTATGGTTGTCATACTTGAATTTTTATGTGCCTGAGGTCGGCTTTTTCTTTACATCTAGTGAATATTCTAAATGTAACCAATAGTAAAACCATAACTAAAAGTATTATAAACAAATTCTAAAAGTAATCAATAGTAAAAGCATTAAAAAAAATCTGAAAGGTTTCAGATTTTAATTACGTCCAAAGGGGCGTTTATTTAACATTTTGTGTGTTACCTTTATTAGTTAAATACCATGTTCTTCGCACTTAAACCATAAAATTCAGTTCAACAGCAATATCGCAAAATAATTTTAAATTGTGCATATCTTTGGAAATTTCGGTACAAGCTCTCACGCGCTGGAGATAAAAATGTTTTTCTGTACAACGTTGGTATTGCTGGCTTTGAAATCTTTGAGTTTGTTAATGAAAAATTCGTTAAAGTAGAAGAGAATATTGTTACGAATTTCACATTTATTTGGCTATTTATTTAGAACTGTAATTAAAATTCCTTTTTATTTTCCCGTGCAACGCACGCAGACGATTTTTGAAGAGAAAGCTACGTCAAAAAATAATAATAATAATAATAACCAACAAAGAAACATAAGCACTAATTTGAAAAGTGATACGCCGTTTCTTGTGAAACAACGCAAAACGCCCAAACGAAAGTAATAGTCCTTCGGGACTAAATCCCTTTGGACTAATAACTGCATAATTTACGTTATTGCAGTTAATCTTTCTCTTTCCAAGCAAAAGAATGTTACTCATGCACTCTATTAATAAAACCTGCACACCAGTGCTCTTACTTCCAAGTATTCGCAAATTGGACCTCCTCAAGAAATACATAGACAACGATCTCATTTTTAGCAAAGAATTTTTAATATATTTGTTATAAATAGTAAATGCTTGAAATATTGTAGGCTAAATATAAAATAGTAAGTTTCATATCTCGAAACTAGTTAGAAAAAGTATGAATTACTAATTTATGAAATATAATGAATTTCTTATTTTTACGCTTATCAGTTTTTTCTGAAATTCAGTTATTCTGATTAGAAAAGTAAGATTGATAAGAAATGTTATGCTTTATACATCGCCCTACATCTTCGTGAAAGATTTCATTGTAAATTAATAGTTTTTCACTGCTTGAAATGGCTCTGTCATTCTCAATACTATAAGTAATATAAAATAGATTTAAGTAAAATAAAATAGATTAGGTTCCATTTTAAATTAATTTGGCCAGTTTACAATTATTTTGCATCAAATTTCTATGTAGCGAACTTTACGCAAAAGCATGTTAGTGGAATTGCCATAAGCTAAATAATTTTACATTCTGAATCTAGTATCTTAGAAGTTTCAGGTTTCCTTTTAAGGATTTCAGAGATCTTTTGATTGGGAATCTGAAATATCACAATACATTTAAGGTGCATTTAAATTAAACGAATCTCAGTATAATAAAGATATTTATTCACCTTCTGGATATTTTATGGAATCCAACAGTTAAAGAAAAAGTAATAGAATTTTCGGTTTATTAAGAAAGTATATATTGTTTATTTTTATTGTTATAACAAAAATTATTCAATATTAATGTAATAAAACTTTCATTTCGGCAGTTATGAAGAATATAATGTGCCAGTACTTGTTTATCAACTCACACGCAACGGTGGAATTATATTAAAACACGTGGTTACAGCAAAGCGCCTGCGATTCCAAAATTATGTCCTTTTTTTTATATACACTCATGTCCATAAATTAAGGATAATGCAAAATCAGGCAAAGGAAGAGTTAGAAGTAAAACAAATTTGACTTATTTGTAAAGCTTATTTATTAAACAAAAGGTAAAGAGCAAAAAAAGATGCTATATGTTAGATATTATTAAAAAAATTAGCGATTTTTTCTCCCTGGAGCAAATTACAAAAAAAAACCTATTTACAAAAAAGAAAACAATATTACATGGTTAGTATGATTGTTAATACATTGTATGTCTCCCAGACGATGCAATACAGTCCGTACAACGCCTAGGCATGTTGAGTATCAAATTATCGATCTGATCTTGGGGGATATTACGCCACTCAAAAAGCAATGCTCTCCGAAGTTCCGGTAGACATGTAGGAGGAGGTTGACGGGCTGCAACTCGTCGGCCAAGCATGTCCCACACGTGCTCTAGTGGATTCAAGTCCGGTGAGAATGCTGGCCAGTCCATACGGTTGATATCCTCCGATTGAAGACATTCGCTTACCATGTTCGTTGTTTTTTTATTATGGGACTGAAATTTACATGAAGAAATTTAGACTAACTACACTCACGTTTGTGAAAATTGCAACACCAAGAAGGAATCGTCATAATTGAATGCAATTTAATACACAGTTGAGTGGTAGTGGTACAAATAAATGATTAAATGTTCAAAGCAAACAAACAAGAACAAGAGATCAGAATCAGTATTTTGTGTGGCCACCACGCGCCGCAATAAGTGCTGCTACACGACGTGGCATGGAGTCAAACAAAGTTTGAATGTCTGACTGAGGAAGAGCATTCCATATCGTTTGTACGCGTACCCAAAGTTCGTCTGCAGACGCAACAGGACGAGGATCACGAGCAAGACGCCGACCAATAACATCCCACACATGTTCAATTGGCGACATATCCGGGGAACACGCAGGCCAAGGAAGAAGCTGTACCTGCTGCGCTGCAAAGAAGGATTTAACAATCCGAGCAGTATGAGGGCGGGCATTGTCCTGTTGAAATACAGCGCCTGGCAAGCTTTGAAGGAAGGGAACAGCTTCGGGCTGTAGAACTTCACGGATATACCGGTTGCTGTTCAGATTGCCCACAATTCGTAGCAATTGAGATCGTCTATGATATGCTATGGCGCCCCAGACCATAACTCCGGGTGTTCGTCCACTGTGGCGTTCGATAATGCACTCCGGAAGGTGGCGTTCACCGGCATAGCGTCTGACACGAATGCGGCCATCATGGTACCACAAATTAAAGCGGGATTCGTCAGAAAACACGACATGCTGCCAATCAGCACGCCAGTCTCTATGCTGATTGGCCCATTGTAGCCGCAGGCGGCGATGGTCGTGCGTTAGGGGGATCCTGTATAAAGGAGTCCGTGCGCGCAGTCCACACTGCAGCAGACGTCTACGAATTGATGAAGCACACAATGAAACACCTGTAGCTATTGACCACAGTGCTGCCAATTGTCTAGAGGAAGCTGTACGGTCCGTCCGCGCCATGCGGACCAGGTGTCTATCATCGCGAGCTGACGTCACATTTCGGGGTCCACTCCCGGATTTCCGAGTTGTCCGACACTCGTCCGTCCACTGCTTCCAAACGCGCATCACTGTGCTGCTGTTACGCTGCACACGAGAGGCTACTGCACGATACGACAATCCAGCTTCACGAAGGCCGATGATTCTCCCTCGTTCAAACTCTGTAAGTTGTTCAAATCTCGCTCTGTTTCGTCGACGAGGCATAAGTACAGATTGAGTTAACGTTTACCACTAGCAGATAACCACCGATAACCATACACGCCTCGCTACAGCCGTCTATTTATTCGGATCCATCAGCCGTTCAGAGGGCGCTGCTCAGCATACGCATGCGCTACGGATTTGCAATTCTAATCATTTGCATATCATGCGCTCATTTGCATTTCCTGAAAATTTCAGCTCACTCGCGTAAGTCCTTCATGGTGTTGCAATTTTCACAAACGTGAGTGTAGTTTAAATTCTGTTTACCAGGCTGCGCTATTGATGAAGCCCTAAATTGGATTAAAAATAACTTTAATAGTCCACACTGTTTTAATATTTATTCCGATGCATTATCTGTTTTGGAAGCGCTCTCGGGTCTAAAATGTGACAATAAAATATTGTACCATATTAAAGAAAAGTTTATACATCTTCAAAAAATTCATATTCTACATATTCACTGGATAAAAGCACATGCTGGAAATCTTGGAAATGAGAGGGCGGATATTCTAGCTAAGGAAGCGGCTCTGGGTGAAGGTGATTGCCTCGACGTTATACCCTCTAGACGCATTATGGTTACAAGACTGAAATCCATTTTATTTAAAAATTGGGCCAATGATTGGGATAAAAAAGATTGGATTTTTAGCGGATTTTAAGGTTTTTAACAAGATGAATCTTAGTTGTGATAGCGATTTTAATCAGATAAAAGGACATGGACGTTTCCCTTACTATTTGAAACGATTTGGAATTCAAGAATCCGATTTGTGCCTCCATTGTAATAAAACAGGAGATTCTAAGCATTTCATAGAAGATTGTGCACTCACTGAGAATTTAAGAAAATTGTATGGTATTCCTCTATTTGGTAACCAGAAGAAACCTGCTGTAAAAAAGAAGATCGCGAAAAAATTGATGGTAGTAATTAATACAAATAGAGACCAGATAGGCATAGGTTAGGGGATGGAGTTTCTATGGTGGTGTGCGTATATGAGTTTGTTCTTTTATGTGACGTTTATTTTGTTTATAACAATTACTTTTATTTTTTTATGTTCGCTTGTGTTGATGTCTGGGTCTGGAGGTTTTTCTTCCAGTCGTTGTTACTATTTTGCTCTGTTTCAATTTTTTTTTGGTTGCTCGGTGCCTGGACTTGGTCTTTTGGTTTTTTTTTATTTGCTATTTTAAATTTTCTTTTGGATTTAGTGTTAGTTTTGCTGGGATACAGCCGGGCTGCTGGGTGACCGTTTGTTGTGAAACGGGCCGGTCCTGCTATGTCTTTATGGCCAGCGTATGCTGGCTAGGTGGACTGGGGCTGCGCCCCTTTTCAACCAACCAACCATGTTGGCACGGTGAGGACGGGCGTTGTCATCCATAAACACAAATTGTGCGCCCATGGCGCCCCGAAACAAACGTACATGTTGTTCCAGAATGACGTCCCGATAGATTTGGCTTGTCATGGTTCCAATTTGAACATGCAGGTCAGTTCTGGAACACAGAATAATTCCACCCCAAACGAGCACTCCTCCGTAACGGTGTCGTTCATTGATGTTTTCTTGGTGGTAACGGGTACCTGGAGCTCTCCATATGAGAGTCCGGTGAGAATCAGACTGCAAGCTAAACCTGGACTCGTTGGAAAACATCACACAAGCCCACTGTTGCGGTGTCCACAATGCATACTCTCTACTCCAGGCTAACCGCAGGCGACAGTGAGTTGCAGTAATTGAAACGCATCTGACAGGTCTACGAGCATATAGACCAATCTGCCCTAAGCGTCTGTACACGGTCTGCCTTGAAATTGTCGTACCAGTGGCTGAAGAGAGCTGACGAGACAGGTCTGAGGCTGTGCTCTGCCTGTTTCTTTTGGCAGTAACTGCCAAACACCGGTCCTCATTCGGCGTTGTAGCTCTGGGGCGACCTGTGCTGTAACGTCTACTCATATTACCATCATCTTGGAATTATTGCCAAAGCCTGGAGATGACACTCTGAGCAATTCCAAGTTCGTCTGATACTTCCAGTTGGGTGCGCCCACATTTCAGACGGCCGATAATTCTACCACGTAAAGACTCATCCAAATGCGTCCTTTGTGTCATAACTATTCGGTTATTGCACTGAAATGCTTATAAAGCGCCTGCGAACAATTTTACTTCTTTGCCTGTATTCCTTATATATCACTCTCTTACACTCTCATCATTGTGACGTACCATCGGTGTCATCTTGTTACTTCCTGAAATTTCCATATGATTCTTGAAGATGTGTGTAGTGATTTTACAGGTGATATATTTATTTTAGAGTTCGATTTCCGCGTGACTCCTTATTATCCTTAATTTATGGGCATGAGTGTATATTCACTCATAATTTAACTGCGTGAAGGTTTTGCTTCTGACAGGAATCAGCCCCTCAGAATGCAAATGAATGAACTGTCGTTGAAAGGTGCAAATGATTCCTTCTTTTAATGTTTTCTGTCGGCAGTTTTGTCTTGAATAAGAACTGATTTTTCACAAAATGGTTTACAGTAAATTGGTGGCATTTTAATCAAGAGTAAAATCTTTCTCTCTATATACGAATGATCTAAACATAAAATTGTTGACTGTACCTATTTTTCATATGTTTTTCCTCTTAGACGGTTGACTGGCCCTCCCGCTATAATTTAAATGCCAGTTAATTTAGTCTAATTAAGAACACAGTCATCCGGAAGTTAATAATTAAATCAAGAGCGAACTAGAGGCCGAAGAAATAAGACATAACCTCCGTGTTTCGTCCCGGGTTTGATTTCTAGAAACTGAAGTGGGTGGTTGTGTAAGGTTTCCGTAGTTTTCTACACTTGTGGTAAGCAACTGAGTCGTCCTTTCTTACAGATCGTTCGTTAGACATGTAGCCTTCCTAAGGCAAGCAACCTATAAGCGTTATAAATATATTTCTACTAGTAAACTTCTAATTCACTCCCTAGAGATTGACTGGCCGATTGGAATATTCGTGGGTTTAGCCATGTGTAATGCAAATACGATCCGGTTTTGGTGAGAAAATCCTTTGTGAGAAATCCTTTTCCTTAGGTAGAGATTAATATTTGTTCGACCAACTGCAGTAACTTAGACTACAATTCTTATTCTTTCTTATCCATTTTACTTGACGTTTTCTCCCCAAACGGCCAGACATTTGCTTCTTAAATATTTCTTTCTTTTCCATAGATTTAGCTTATTTCACTCATTATTTACCCACTTTCATCTTCGCAGAAAGCAAAATACGACCGCTGTTATTAACTTTACACATACTCCACAGTTTCAATCACTTAACTTGTGATTTTTCTAGAATTATGGCGATCTTTCACACTTAAATTATTACATTTTATTCCAGCTGATTGCACAGCTTTAAAATATTTACAATACGTGTATATTACTTAGTTTTAACAGTTTTTAAATAACAGTTCAGTTTGAGACATGAAGCAAAATTAACAAAAATTAGCTTAGCTTTTATTTTACCACTCCACTGGTTTTTGCCCCCCCACGCAGTCATAGCTGACACCAGTTCCCGTATCCTGTAGCTTGTAGATTCCTACTCCTGCTGTATTCGCTTTGTCGATTATTCCTATTGCTACTCCGACGTCATACTTTTTGGAAGCCTTTGATTCTCCTTTGAGATCCTACTTTAGCGATAGTGTCTTGACCACATAAATCTCTCGCTCTTGTGACTTAAGCGTGTTGATCCTGCTTCGACGAAGTATTGGCTCATCCTCTGATTCCGCTTTCTTTTTTCCGCTTACTCCCGGATTTCAGCGTCTCTTAGGTGCACAGGCTTACAGCTTTTGTGGAACCTGCTGGAGCCGTGAATTGGCGCCTTCGTCGGCTTGCCTTTTGGTTCCTTTTGCCTTTCTTCGTCTTGGTGGTACCTCGTATTTTCTTTCCCTGCCTTGCAACAGGACTACCACCACTTTGTTTGACCTTGGAATAGACCGTCCCGCATCAATTTCTTGCCGCACTGCTTTCTTTCCCACTGTCACAAGGTGACTAGTTCTTTGCTTCTTATTTTTATAGAGCCCCTTATTCTGAACTTCTTTTCCACTAGCACTTTTACATCGAACGCTTTCTACAACTGTTCAGCTTTTCTATTTTCAGGAAGACACCTTATCCTCAACTTTCTTATTAACTCTTTTAACTGCGCCTTCGCCTATCATTTCTGCCTGTCTTCCACGCGGTGTCTGTGGCTGAATTTCGTTTTCTCTTCTCAACTGTATATCATCTCTATCGTAAAATATTTTTATCTAATAAACATCCGTGGAACCATTACCTGCTGCCCTTGAAATTCAGGGTTATGTTTACTTGTGTCATTTTTCTGTCCAGATGACAGGATATGATTAATTTTCAAAACTTTACTTCCAATCTTTATATTTTATCATAATGCAGTCTTGACTTATTCGGTATTTTGTGAGCCTCATCGGATGTATTTTTGTTGAAACTCCAGTTCTCTTTCCTGCGCGCAAAATAACTTACCTAACGATGTCATTATCTTTCGGATTAGAAACAGTTCTGCCGCTGATTTTCCGTTGTTTCATGCTTTGCTAACCGCATTGCGTACTTTAAGTGTTCGCTTCCAAATCCTAGTTGGTGTGATATTTTCTCACTTAACAACAATTAACTGAACTATATTTCCGTTTACGCGCTCAGCAATATTTGGCTGAGATCTATATGGAGTCACTTTCGTATGTTTGATTTCCAAGTCTGTGCATAGCTTTTCAAAATATTACTTATAAATTGCTGTCATCATCTGCGATTATTTTTAGCGGAGCTCCTTATTTTAAAATATACTTTTTTAAAAGCTTGTTTGCTAGGACACTAGCTGAAGCACTACGTAACCGTATTACTTCCTACCCCTTAGGAAAATTAATACCCATTACTAACAAATAACATGCGCTGCTAACTTGACTTCTAAGGTAAGGGCCTAACGAATCATTCGCTAAAATTTCGTTTTGGAAACTAAATCTTATACTATTTAAGAAACAAGCCGGCGCGAAATTTTCGTATACGCACTTCTGGCCATATGACACAGTTCTCAACATATTGACGTGTAATTTGTTGCAACTTGGGGAAAAAAGCAGCTTTCGTCACTACCTGTATTCTTTTCTGCATCTCCATATGTGCTAAAATTGGATTTTTATGTAACTCGTGTAAAAGTTCTAGTACCAAAACAGCTGGGATAACCAGCCTTGATTCTAAGCTTTCATTAATTGTTTTTCTACAAAACAAAATGCCATTAGTTATTACGTAACGTTCAGCGTCCACTCTTCATGCCTATTTCGTTCACTGTTTGAAACTATTCTAGGACTTTTCAATATGCACAAATTGTTCGAATTCTGAATCATGCTGCAATTCCTTAATCAGCGGTTCCCTAAATCTAAGACGACAGAAATTAATATGTCCCATTTTATTTTACCAGCGATTTCGTCTACCTTTTCTTGATAATCATCTGCTACTTTATTTTCCCTTCCCGGATAATACTGAATTTTCAGATTGTACTCTTGCAGTTTCAGGGTTCATCTGACCATTCTCGGAGTTAAATGTCTTCCATTTTCCAACTTCGTTAAAGCCGTATTATCGGTGAATATTTCATTTTAATTCGCAGTTTCTTCCTCGCACACATACACGCCAATCACGGAATAAACTCTTTCCACCAGATCCATAATTCTACTAAAATACGCTGTCACGTCCCCATCTTGCATCAAAATAGCTCCTTTTGAAAAATCTGATGCATCCTTATCTTTTATGGGTCGGACTCTTTCAAAACCGGGTTTCTGATTTCTTCGAATCGGTTAAACCTTGCTTTTTTTAACTAGAAAAGGGGCTCGGTAATGTTTGAACATTTTTTGATAAACGTTCTAACAGGAGCATAAGCCAAGCAACAATGTTCAGATTTTAGCAATGTTTAGGGAGGGAAAAGTTTTCACCGCAAGAATTTTGGACTCGTCTGCTTTAATGCCTTTTTGTCAAATCTTAAATCCTAAATACCTTAACTCGGTAAGCAAACTTACATTTCTTGATATTTTCTTTTGTCTGGCATTTTTTAATAAAGGAAATACTTCACGTAAGGCTTTTACATGCTCTTCTAATGAATCAGAAGTTACAATGACATCATCTAAATAAGTAGAACAATTTTTTTCCCTGGATCAGTGGAAGAACGATATCATCTACAGCTGAAAATTCCTGGACCCAAATTTCAACAGTAAAAACTCATAACGCCCTTGATTCGTGATAAAGGCAGTTTTGTTAATGTCTTTCGGCCTTACAGCTGTGTGAAAGTACCGGCTAGTCAAGTTTAACGCTGCCATGTGCCACGTACTTCTTATTCTGGGAATTATTTCCTTTTCATTGGATGCACGGTGATATTCATTTCCCAGCATTTATTTTCCCGGTATATTATTTCATTATTTACTCCTGTGTTTCTTCTTTCCGCAAGATGAATACATTCAGTACTAGGACTGGTCTTCCATGACTCATGAAAATATGTTCACATATGTCTCCTCAAGTAGCAGAAATAAGTTACAAATTTTATTTAGTAAACAATTCACAGCACTAACAATGCGTACCCCTCTTGATCTATTACCCGTTTGAATGGCTCGACATTCAGTATATATGTTATCTTTGTCATTAAAGGACAGATCCAAGGAGCAAATCATGCAGGTCAAATTTATAGATAGCTCTGATAATAGGGTTTAAATGGCCGAGATGCTAATTCAACCCAGTGGACGGCTGCCCGATCATTAGTGTAAAAAATCGGAAATTATGACTATGATAGTGATTATTTCCTTCTCAGCTCCCACCGCAAGATATTCCAACTTAACATTAGGCGTCGACTTAAGCACTATACATATTTCACCTATTATTACTGTCATCGTGTTCCTTTTAAAATTAATCTGTGCAAAAAATCACGATCAAAGTAACGCCAACTTGTAAGCCTTTTAAAACCAAAAATAACATCTTTTAACTTTTATTTTTAACTTTAATGTTTAATGCTACTTAGTACCGAACATTGTCCGCCCTGTGCAGCTAACGTTCAGTACCCTGTACTTCAAATAATCTATACCTCCCGAAGTATTTAAAAAAGGTCTGGCTGTCAAAATTCTTCTTTCACTATGACTATCCAGCACAGCTCTCGTTGGTAATGTAATGTAATATACGAGTGTGCTGCAACCCTCCTGGCCGATTATAATCGACATCAGAGGTCAACGCAGCACACCCAACACAGAGAAACAAAAATATAGTCAAAAGATTAAAACACAAATTAAAACAGAAATACAGTTAAAAACATCAAACAAAAATTCCCAGTATTGTTCTATTACCAATTATAAACTTCTTCAAATCCTTTGCAAATGTAAACTCGTTATTACGGCAGTAGAATTCCTTTATGTTACCATGTTTTTCCCTAATATGTCGCAATAAAACGCAGTCTTCGGCGAAATGTCGTGCAATGCCTTCAGCACTACAAAAACTACAAAGACTATTATTTCGCAAATTAAATCTTTTCAGGTACGCCGAGAAGCGCCCGTGTCCAGCAATTATTTCATTGTAATCAAAATCACATATCATTCTCATATTTTTAGAAACTTTAAAGTTCAATAAGTAATCTTTCCTTTTTCCCAAAATGTTCCATTTCTCTTTCCAGAAATCATAATAGAAATCCTTGATTTTACCAATAACAGTTCTTTTTGATGTTTGAATATCGAACGCATATCCGGCATTATCCATAGCAGCCTCTTTATCCAGCATATCGGCCTCCTCGTTACCTATAACTCCAATATGGGCTTTCACCCAGTTCATTTTCCCTTCATGTACTTTATCAGCTTTTACAATGAGATCTTCTATATATGAGACCAAAATATTAGTGTTATCAACATCTGCTAGTGCTTCCAAACCAGATAATGAGTCCGTATATATGTTAATATATGTTTTTACAGTCAGATTTTCATTAATCCATTTAAAAGCAAGTATGATAGCAGCCAACAATTCGGCATAAAAAAACGAATTGTAAGGTTCAAGTCTAATTTTGCCATAATCTGTTTCTGAACCAAACAATTAAACCACATACGCTGCACCAAGTCCATTGTCATAACCCGAACCACCACTTAATATGTCCAATTTTCCTACGCAAACATCTGTTCTCCGATATGCCACTGCTTTTCTTACTGCAGGATGCATATTTTAATATTAAAGACAGAAAAACGTATATGCAGCAAAACCTCTATAAGTAATAAAGTTCTTCTTTCCCTTGGTAAACGTAATTTAAATTTATCATAATAAAAAGAATAAAATATCGAGAGGGGCGGCACACCGGCCTATATGCAAACGACTTCCGTCAAGATTGTTTTAAAGAGTCTGATTAGAAGCAGCAGCCAGGATCGTTGTATTGTATCTAATTTATTTCCGATTCCCACACGTCCACGGCTCTGAAACCCCAAGCCCCAACAAAATATAATATATTGGGAGTAATAACTGCATTGTAAATTGATCTAATAATGTTACTTTTCAGTGCTAATGACTCAGCTGAGAACTTTCTTTTATACTGCATCAGAATAAAGTTAGTTCTTTTATAAGTGTTATTAAAATGTTCTTCAAAATTCAGTTTACAATCGAAAAAAAAGGTCAAGATATTTACGGCATTCAACACATTAAATTCTAACACCATATTTTAGTCGTGGTGGTCTAGTTTTCTCCCTATCCAAACTCTCGTTGGTATATTACCAAGTTCGAGCTCTAAATAAGCTAGCTCAAAGTTCTCGATTTTTTGCACTATGTTGCCAATGACGAAAATTTGCTTTAAGAGGCCTAAAAAAACTGATGATGATATTTGATGATATGATTAAAGACGGAAATTAAAGAAAACATGATGAAGCTAAAATTGGTACGGATTCCAGTGCAAAATATACGATACCAAAATCATGTAACTTACTTCTGATTCTTGATAGGATTTGAGAATTAAGGAGTGAAAACGCGAAACATTATCACGAATTTTTTACATTAGAATATTAAGTCAAAAAAAACTGATAATTAAATAATAAATGTCTTGCATTAAACAATTTTTTGTAAATTACTATATATGACGCGTTTTGGTTTTGCTTATTATAGAGACTTTTTAAAATTTTCATTTCTATATGTAAATCATTTTATTGTTGAAAATTCAGTTTATATCGTGTTTAACTTAAATAAGTTTAACTTTTAAAAAGCATAAATTTACTATTTTAAACATGTGGATATGACTTCGGCTTGTTGTCATCAGCCATTATGCCAACCATTTGAGAATGTATCATCATTGTTACATAAAGACTGTTCCCTACTCCTCAGAAATTATCTCTCCATAATAATGTTTTCATTCATATCGCGAAGACGAACGGGAGGAGGTAGAGATGGATAA
>KK114620.1:597770-616278 GCA_000611955.2 Stegodyphus mimosarum | reverse complement strand
GCTCCTTTAAGGAATCAGATCGGAACCGTTCGCTCACTGAATCAGTTTCACTTACAATGGACCTTGATGAATACGTTTGGACGGAAAGGACTAAGAGCGTTGTTCATAGATAGGAACCCCTCTGAGGGTCCACCTCGGCGTGGTGGAGAGCCGGCAACGTCCTCGAGCTGCGTTGGTTTCCCAACATGGAGGGCTGATCAATTTTGGTCATATGTAATCTATCACTCAGTAGCGGGCGCTCTGTTCTGGCAGGCGTTGCTCGTAATAAGGTCGCCTTGTTGGTTTAGGTCGGTGTGAGTGCCACAATCATTCTCCGGTGATAAGGCGTACTTTGGTCTTGGAACCGGTTAATTCCACTTATTTCAGAGATGGTGGAAAAGCGGAAGAATCGAAAATGGAGTGGGATCGGTGGAATCAACTGAATCAAACTACTCACTTCCTGAACTCATTTCTTTCAACTTTTTACACTCCATAAAAACACCTTTCTACATAAAACTAACCATAAAATTCAAAGAAAAAAAACTAAAAATTGGAAAATTAAACTCACTTTTGTTAAAGATTAAGCTATTTTATTACTAAAATTGATATTTTGTTACTACTACAAAGCACAATGTAAAAGTACATAACACTAGAATTACCATCAGTACAAAAAATAGAATGAAAAATTCTTAACACTAAAAATTTAATAAAATATACCGGTTTACCATAAGAAACTAACTAAGGTTTTGATTCATGAATTTAATTTTAATCCGCTTTTTCGACGAGAGGCGGTTGCTTTTCTCGGTGCATAACTGTCTGCTTTCGAAAAGATCCGTTCTCAACGTAGTGAAGTAGCCGGGATACATAATCGTTTTAGAAAACGTGCATACAACGAGGGGTATATTGGTTTTCCGGATTCCCACCACAACAACAGTCATTACTACCATGATTTATTTAATTCCACTATTGAAGCATACTCTGAGTCCTGTGCCACTTGAAGTTTGTTGATAGTTTCATCGAACTCCTGCCATACATATTGTACAAATTAGTCATGATTATTATTTCACTAGACGCTGTAGTTGGATGTCAATGCTGTATTTGGGGCGTCTGCACTCCTTAAGTTTTCATTATTGGTACAATATAATCGTGGCATTCTTGGTCTTTCAGATCTACAGCGAAACCCGTTTTTTAAAGCGGGAATGCGGTAAAGTTGCTGCGTCACTAGTTCGTTGTTAGAGAGAGATAAGCCTAAATCATTCTGACAACCCTTCAGCATATCATCAATTAAATTCTTGACATAGCCAATAACTTCCGACGGCTGGACTTGATGTTGTTGATGAGTGGCTTTATTGTGTAATTGTTATGAAACTCAGAGATAATCTGTTCTTTTTGTTGTGCTATGCATGTTGCTTATTCAAAACTGAGATTCCAGAGGCGAAGCTAAGGATTCTACTTTCTCAGTTGCGGTATAATGGATTTTGTCAGGGCCTTTAAGGGACGGAATATTATTGTAGCATTTCTGTATCTAGAGCGTGCTCTTCAGATGAAATTATCATCCGTAGAAAACAGAATTAGATAATTTATCCAGTTTTGCTGTAACTGAAAATGTGTTAGAGACCTGACGGTATGATTCAATCTAAGCAGTTGCTTGCTTGCCAGCAGGAAATCTAGTGCGTTGGTATTGTCTTCTTGCAGCATTTCGTCTTTTAATTAGATATTTAAGTTCCATACTTCTTTTGGGTTTGGAATTTTGATAATTTTACAGGCATTTCTGTGGGTATGTAATATTGAACCCATAAAGTCCTTAATCAAATTGTCAATATTACTCTCTTTATGTACTGTTGGCAGTGTGTAATGTATGTTATTTAGAGCTTTGGCAAAGTTACGCCAGTCAGTAACAACGGCTCTTTTGACTAATGTTGATCTTTTGATGATGTTGACTGATGTTGTTATAATAGTTGATCTCCAGAAGAACTCTAACCGGATCATGGTCAAAGGAGAGCTCATCCAGCTCAAAAACCCAGTGGATTGCCGGTACTTCTGAGCAGGAAGAAATCTATAACTCCTGAAGACTAAGAACGTGTTGGCGTTTTTGGAGCTGCTATGCGTAAAGCAGCCTAGCTGGCTAAATCTAGACGTAAATTACGCGTCCGTTGCTGTTTGAGTTGTAGCAGTTCCCCGCGCGATGTCTAGAGTTAAGGTCACCACCTATGATAATACGGTTTCCAAGTGTGAGTGAAGTATTCAAATCGGATCGTATATTTGTGGGGTTCAGATTTGAAGGAATATAGGTGGAAATTAAATGTATGTGTCAAAGTGTTTGTTGTGAGTATAACTGCTGTGGCCTCAATGGCTAAAAGCTGTGTAATTGTAGCAGAGTAATGAGGAATGCAGCGTTTTATAAGGACAGCTGTACCACCCGCATGATTCCTGCTTTTTGTAGTACACCTGAAGGATCTATAAGCATTGTAATTGCTTACATAAACAGGATGATTAGGGTTCAGTTTATGCTCTTTTATGAACATGATATCGGGGAGAACTCATTTAGCCGACAATCATTAATCTTTCGAGACAGACGATCAGCATTCCATGTAATGATACTCGAATTATTGTACAAAGTAGTCATGATTATTATTTACATTGGAACTGAAAATACCCTCGAAAATTGAGTAAAGTACAAACAGTTTATCAACTGTATTTTCTGTCTCCTGCAACTCAGGTAGACGCGAAGAAATTTTTCTAATTATTTGTAACAGTGAAATACCATTTAACATACATTTTACTTCACAGAATTTTTGAACATCTTTAAATATTTCTAATAATGGTCCAAACATAAACTTATTGTGCTTAGAACTATTTTGAGCACTAATACTATTTTTAAGAATATAATTAATTATTTTCATTCAGAAAATTTTTGTTGAAACATTAGTAGGCACTTGATTTTTCACAGCATTAGCGTAAGATATTCCAGGGATAATTTTAGAAGTATTTACATTAACATTAATTTATATTAACATTTGCTTTAGATTTTGTTATCTGAACATTATCAGGATTGCTAGGTGCATTTCTTGAAGGAAATTTCGGGCACCTATGATAGTTGACTGTATGTCCTTTATGGCCACAATTGCAGTACTATACTGTATCCAGACGCTTGGCTGTACAATTTTCCGTTTTATGAGGTCCAGAGCATTTAACGCATCTAGGTTTGAGCTTACAGACTTCGGAAGAATGGTTAAAGCGCTGACAATTATGGCACTCTACTACTCCCCCTTTAACTGTATAGGGTACAATTTCTACATCAAAATACATAATATTTACTATGTCGTGTATTCTCTCTACACCCGGTTCATTCATATTTGAATTTGATGCATGGTCATTGGAGCCTTTGCTTTTAGCCAAACCATATTTGCCACTTTTTTTAACCTTAAATCCTAATGCTTTGAATTCATCGTCAATTTCATTTACTGGAGTGCCATCAGGATTTAATAGTAATCAAATTATACTAAACACAGACACGATTTTTTCTGTTTATAATTAATATTGTTGTTTCTTGATATTCAGCGGTATATGCCAGGATTTAAACTGTGCCATTTCAACACCTTAATCAAAAAGCTTCATGAAGAGTAGGAAATTTACTTTATGATTTTTATGAACTGTAAAAATTTTAAATATAGTAAATTTTCTTTTTATGTACTTTTTATTATGCATTTTTGTGTATTGTGAAGTATTATGAATGTAATTTACTCATTTATTCAAGGTAAACTAATCCACCGTTATAAATTGTTTTTATGAAACGTGCCTATGTTCAAAACTTATAAATTTCTATTCAATATAGCGACAAAAGTAAGTAAAAGACTTACTATAATTGAACATTTCGAAACATATAACCAAAAATTTATGTACTTGATTCCTCTAACTGAACTTAAGTTAATTTCTTTGATCGAGATTCATAAATATGAAACACGTAAGAAATAAAATGAATAAATTTATTAAATCTATTTTATTTTGTTTTAATATTTATAAACTTAACTGTGAGTTGTTACTTATATGAAATTACATGAATATTAAAAGATACATGAATTTCCTCTTCAGTATATTACAGTGAAAAATATTCTTTTTCAGCCGCGAGTCGTAGCTCAGTGGTTAAGACGTCGTATTCGCACAAACCGAAGGTTTCAAGTTCGAAACTTTTTAAAGGTTAATGACCAAAAATTGAAATTTTTTAATGTATTTTCTTTTTGTTCCATTTATAGAAGAATGTTCTTCATTTTCTAGACCTTCCAAGTCTAGAATGTGTCAGCTCATTCAGCAAGTGTATATAAGTGGTTACTTATTCAATTCGAATAATAAGTCTTGAGTACTTTCCTTTCCATTTTTCTTATTACGATCACTTCATCTACGTGACAGTTTGGTAGAGGCGCCTGATACTCGTATTTCAGTTTGTATGGAAGAGCTATGCCAAAACATAACGTATTCCAAGACCTCCCCTGAGTTTAGCCTTTTACAGGATTCGAATAGAAGATTGAGGGAAAGGGTTGATGGAAAGGCAGACGAGAAGAAGCCCCCAGTAGAAGCTAGCTTCGCTCCGACTAACACTTAGCCAGTAGTGATCGTAACTTAGCAGCTACCTGGAAGGCCCTGTATATTCTCACGGACAACCAGCAAAATATCGACAGGTATCTCAAAGACTTCGACCGAATCGCCACCTGCAACAACTGGGTGATCAATGATCAAATGTATCTGGCGAGAGTCATTTTTTATATCACCGAAACCGCTCGACACTGGTTGAATAATAATGAAGACACTTTCACTAAATGAAGTTTCCAAATTGGTCTCAAAAACACATTTTATCTTATATCTGATGTAAAGTGCCAAGCTGAAAGAATGCTACACACACGTGTGCGGCAAATCGATGAAATGTCTGAAGCTAACATTCAAGGTGTACCTGCTTTCTGCCGAGAAGCAATTGCCTCTATGCTTGAAGACGAGAAAGAACAGAACAGGATAACTTTTATTTCTACTTCTTTTACAATTTATTTAGTTATTATATATATATATATATATTATATAAGAAAGGGATTTATGTGCAATAGATATACCGAAGAGCCATTACATTGTGACCACCCTCCATCTATAAAAATGGGCTCTCCTAGGAACAAAACCACTGCACGTGCGCAGCTGATGTTGGATTATATACAGCGGCTATGTATTGTCTTTTCAAACACTGGTGACGTCGCGCTTCGCGATATATACCGGTGATCACCTTCACTAGATCTTTCCAAAATAGCGCGACTAGCGACATAATGAGAAAAGCAGCTGATTTATCAGATTTCGATAAAGGTCAAATAGTTATGGCTTGGCGACTGAGAACATCAATATTAGAAACGGTGCGTTTAGTGGGCTGTTCACGTGCAGTTGTTGTAATCATATATCGAAAATGGTGTATGGATGGTGAAACGAGAAGTCGCCAGACAGCAGTGTATCTCGATGGCAGATTGATTCCAAAGGAGAGCGGAGCATGCTACGCATTGTTCGCCGTGACTGAGGAGCTACAACAGTCGAAATCACCTCCAGCTACAAGAGTGGAGACCCAAACAGTGTTTCACAACACACTATGCAGCGTACATTGCTGCGTAATGGGCCTACGTAACCGGAGATCGAAGCATGTCCTTGCACTGACAGCACGTCATCGCCAGCTGCATCTGCAGTGGTCCAAGAAACATTGTAACTGGATTTTAGAAGACTGGAAGAAAGTTGCGTGGTCCGACGAATCACATTTGGGGTCCATGACATCGATGGGCGTGCTAATACGCCGAATTCCAAACGAAACACTGGCTCCCGGATGCACATTTGGACCGAGAGAAGCCGGTGGGAGTTGTATTATGGTGTGGGCAATGCTTTTATGAAGCCCATTAAGACCCACAATGCACATAGAACTGTAGAGACATTAGGTATTTTGAAGCAGCAGAGATGAAAAACGAGCAATGTCCTCGCCGGGGCTCGAACCACGAACCTCTCGAATACGCTTTGAGCGTGCTGACCCCTACACCACGAAGGCATGCGAAGAAAGCAGGAGAAATACTTTATATACTCCCATTTTAAAGGGCGACTGGGTATTAGGGGACCCAATCGCCAAATCCTGGTGGTGATGAATCATCATCCACCACCTTTTTTAAGTCGGGCGCCCCTGCAGAGACATTTGATATTTTGGAAGCAGAAGAATATGAGAAATGAGCAACGCCCTCCCCGGGACTCCAACCGCGGACCTCTCGAATATGCGTCGTGTGTGCTGACCACTACACCACGAAGGCATGCGAAGAAAGCAGGAGAAATACTTTATATACACCCATTTTAAAGGGCGACTGGGTATTAGGGGACCCAATTGCCAAATCCTGATGGTGACGAATCATCATCCACCACCTTTTTTAAGTCGGGCGCCCCTGCAGAGACATTTGGTATTTTGGAAGCAGAAGAATATGAGAAATGAGCAACGCCCTCCCCGGGACTCCAACCGCGGACCTCTCGAATATGCGTCGAGTGTGCTGACCACTACACCACGAAGGCATGCGAAGAGGACGGAAGAAATACCTCATAGAACAATCCCTGACGTCTGTGCGCTACGTGAACTTCGTTGCAGACCAGGTTCACCCACTCATGACAACAGTATTTCCGGCGGAGGATGGTGTTTACCAACAGGATAATGCAGCATGTCTTAAGGGTCGAATCGTCAGAGGATTGTTCGAGGAACATTCCAGTGGCTTTGAAGTCATATCTTGGCCTACAAATTCACTTGATATTAATCTAATAGAACATTTGTGGTCCCACCTAGAAAACCAAACTGCTGCTGCCATTCTACCCCGTCGCAATGTGCGGGGATTGCAAAACCAGTTGATGAGCGCTTGGTATCAGATACCTCAGATTACGTATCAACACCTTGTAGAGTCAATGCCACGCCGGATGCTGGCAGTTTTGAGAGCTAAAGATGGTCCTACACGTTATTAAAAGGCTGGTCATAATATAATGGCTCTTCGGTGTGTATATACAAAAGTGTTTGGACTAATATATATATATATATAAGCTATTAGAACTCCTACACTTATAGAAAAAACTAATTTCTGTATTTATTTATCCCACGATTTCATTTTGAATAATTTCAGTACATGTTTTTCCTCTATATTTTAAAAGTTTATTTTTTGTTGAGCTGAAATACGTAATATGGAAAAATTCTATCAGAATCATAATTCAACTCAGAATTGAAACAGGAGATAAATAGGGACAATAATAATGTGGGGTATTTTTTCCACTCTTCCACTAACAGTCATTTGAATCATTTAGTGTGTATTTCCGTTGAGTAGAAACAGTAAAAGTATGAAAACATTCCCACAGAAACATAATTCCGCTGAGAAAAAAGCAGGAAAAAATGGGTTGGCATAAGGGAATTGATTTGTCTAAAATAACATTAAAATATGTGACTGTTGGCACATTGGATAACTGAGCCTAGAGCCAGTGCAATTACGCGAGGTGTGGAAAATTTTGGAATTTACAGAAATATCGAGCAGTAAACTTTTTGAATTTAGGGGTGGAAAATTTTTAGAATTTAGGACCCACAGAAACTGCATGGCACACTAAAATGTCCCTGCTGAAGCTAGGACTCCAGTGCATGGTTTGTAAGGAGTATATGACTGAATGCAGAGATTCATTCTGAGTCATGATCGTGGTATCATCAGCATACATAGCAGTGTGTGATATGCCATTCATGTAAATAAGGAATCAAATTAGTTAAATCATCTAACTCATTCCTTGTAGGTATTACGGGAGATTGCTGTAATTGTTAAATAAGTAGAATACAACACGTGCTTTCTGCTCGTTTGAAATGGGATAGATCTTCTAGCAGTTGTTCCCGCAGAAGTTTCAAGGAACAGATCATTCTGTATTTAGTTAACTAATCAACATGCACAAGCTGTGGACACAACGAATTAAACAGTAATTCACTTGTCATAATTTTCACACTGGACAGCCGTCTTTATCCATTTTCATACGTGAAAATGGATAAAGACGGCTGTCCTCGTGAAATGGATAAAGACGGCTCCTTAAACACAAAAGTCGCATTTTCTCGTACTTTTGAAAATACTCTGTTGCATGCTGTTCTGTTTAAGACAAGTCTGAAATCATTTTGTGAAAATGCAGTTGAAAAATAGATAACTTATATTGTTTTTTACAAAATTTAAACCACTTATTGAGAATTACTCAGGTTTACATGAATACAAAGAGCTATATCCACTTATCCATTGTGGTAATGGTGTGCAAACAGGGCGTCGCGAACGAATTTTTGAGGGTCCCCAAATTCAAAGAAATTTATTTGACAAGAAAGAACATACAGCATTTCGAAAGAATTTTGGGAGTTTTTGAACATTTGCCAGGAATTTTAAATTAAACATTTCCATATTTTGATTTTATTATTTTCCACTTGATTCATACGTTATGCTTGATGTTTTCCAAACAGCTCGAATCGAATTTCAAAGCTGTTGCACACACGCAGCAGAGACAGTGTAGTTTTTTCGGATATCTTAGTAGTTTCTTGAGCGCAATTTGTAATTGCAATACGCATTGTTTATAAACTATGTTTCTTATTTCTGACCAAATTTGTTGTCAAGTAAGCACATAACATTTTGTAAGTATTGGAAAATTCAGTAACATGCTCAAAGGATAATAAAAATAATTTTCTTCATGAAGGATAAATGGCCAAAAAGAGATATCCTTTGTTCACAAGAGACATGACATGGATGGACCAACATCAAATAAACTTACAAAAACTAATAATGAAAATGAAAACAGAAATAAATCCACTGGCATTCTTACTATTTCTAATAAAAAATTGAGTAAAAATCAAAGAGTTTATTTTATACTGTTTTACATGTGAAAATAAATATCCGCTGTGCATTGAATGCAGTGAATAATCAGCAGATGAAAACATGAAACCTGTTAAATTTATGGGGTTTTACTTATTCTTAAGTTTTAACCTAGAACCCCACGAACACGAACAAGAGAACAATCGCTTAAGTGTGTGAACAGAACACGTAAGACTTCAAGAAGGTTTACAACCTTTTATTTTTCAGTATATTTACAATCAGTTCCTACTTGGAACTTTACACAAAGCCGCCACTCGCGCTAGAACTTTAATAATAATTTAAACTAAACTAGCTTAACTAAGCTATTTGAAAGGTATAGCCGAAGCTATCAGAATCTAACTAGTTGGCCCCTAAGTATTAATTAAATCGGCAAGGGCCTAAGGTATGGCCGAACGTAGCAATAGCTAAGAGTGACGTAGCCAAAAGGCAAACGCGCCGTAGTCAGGGAATCAGACTCTCTCTCTCTCTCTTGAAGTCGGTGAAGTCACGACTTAAATATTATTCTTTCTCATTTTCATTAACTGCGTTTCTGAATTTACATTCTGGAAGGAAATTGTAAGCTGAAATTTGAATAAGATAAGAAAGATACAGAACTTAAAATAACTTAATAAACTTAGGATGAACCTTACATCTCTTCCCACCAGAATTTAATTACTCGATGAATAAGGTCTTAAACGACCTTGTTTAAGAGTTTAAATTCTAGACAAGAAGTCTTTAAAATCAAAATTTTAAACTTCTAGAAATGAATTCCATCATTAGAACTTTTCCTGTTTAGAGCCATCTTTACACAAATATCTAAAGCTAGATTAAAACTAAGAAAAATACAGATTCACAAATTTGAACAGGTTTTACATTCATCTACTTCGTCTTTTCTTTCAATCAGACGTCAGTCTTCACCTTCCACTTCTCTGGAAGGAGAAAGTATTAGTTATTTTCATAACAGTTTCGAAGTGTTATAATTAGTCTTTCTTGCAATTAATTTGGCCCCCAAACATTTTCATTCACACGAAACTTTAATTCTTCTTCCCCCTATGCTCTCCAGAAATTGTTCTGAGTGAGACGAGGATTTTATATTGTAATTCCGCGACAACATACTACCACTATCCAACCGCTACGATTTGTTATTAAACTCGACTTTCCAGACCTTAGAAAACTCCTTAAACACAAAATGTTCACGAGAGATTGTTGTCCATTTTCTGCTTTTAAGTAAACCGTTGAAAATTTTATCTTCTGTATTACATATGGGCCTTCAAACGTGGGCTCAAATTTAGCTATCCTATCTTCGGGTGCAGATGACAAGGAGTGCTTTAGTTTTATTTAGTTTTAGTACTTTCTGGCCTATGGTATATTCTACATCGCGTCTCTTTCTATCATAATATATGTTTTGTTTCAACCTCGCCGCATCAGAATTTTTGATGGCCTCATTAATAATTTTCTGAATATCACTCAATTTAAACTCTTCCTCTCTTTGTTGAACGAAAAATAGCTTATCCAGAAGCGTTAAAATTTTTCTTCCTATTAACAATTCTTTTCTGCGGGGTTTTTTGTTTAGTGTCATGTTTTGCTGTTCTCAAATCAAAGCCTAATTCATTGACGCAGCTGTCCCAACGGTCATAATTCTGAACATATCCACGTATTTTTATTTACGCGTTTCGCAGTATCTGATTGCGATCTATAAGGTACCGTTTTTAGATGGCGTATGCCAAGGCCCGTGCAGAGGTTTTCAAATAAATTGCTTACGAATTGTATACCATTATTTGATATTACTTTTACTGGGGCTCCGTATTTTAAAATATATTTGTTTAGAAACGAATCTGCTACTATTTTTGCTGAAGCCCGTTTAAGGGGAATTATTTCTACCCATTTTGAGAAGTGATCCACGATGGTTAACAAGTATCTGTTTTTATTAATCTTTGTTCTAGGGTAGGAACCAAGCAAATCAATGCCAACCAATTCATTTGGGAAAGTGAGTTTTATGCTATTTCAGGACCCGGCAGGTTTGTAATTAACGTCGTTAATTAATTGACACAAGTGACATGACCTGACATACGCCGTCACAACTTTGTATAACTGCGGAAAATATACCACTTCGCGGACCCTTTGCAGGGATTTCCTAACACTAAGATGGGCTCCTAATTTCGAGTCATGGAGCTCTTCTAGAATACTTAAGCGTAGACTCATTGGTACTACCGGCCGCAATTCTTGATTATAGTTGTTTGTTTTCGTGTAAAAGAGCAATTTATCTATAATTTCATAATGGGCCGTTCTATTGCGAATAGCCGTTAAGTCTACATGTTAAAAATTTTCGGGATCTTCCAGGTAAGCATAAATATCTTTAAATTCTGGGTCCGTTTTTAACTGGAGGGGAGACGGCGTTCGTGAGTGAAGGTTGCTTTGAAGTCGCTCCAATTTTTTAATCAATAACCACAGAAATTACGATCGGATTTTTACAAAAATAGTTGTGCTGAATGCTTCAGAAGTATAGAGATATGCGGTGCATGTTTGTGTAACAATTAGGAAAATTTCTTTGAATTTTTGAAGTTTCTTAGAAGTCTAACCGAAATTAGTGCCATTTTCGACGTATTGTACCACTTCATGGCCTTCTGAAGAAGTCACCGCAATTCCTTGGCGGCAAACTTGCACTTTTTAGGATTAACTTTGAGGCCCGCTTCGTGTAATAATGTAAACACTTCCTGTAAATGTTTAATGTGTTCTTCTAGGGTTTCGCTTGTTACAATAATATCATCGACATAAATGACAGTACTTTTTCCGAAAACTGGCCTCAAAACAATATCCATAACTTTTTGAAATGTAGCCGGAGCTCAGCTTAAGCTAAACGGCATTCACAAAAAGGCATACACGCCTGACTTTGTGATAAACGCTGTCTTTTCGACATCCTCGGGTTTTACTACAATTTGAAAATAGCCTGACGTCAGGTCTAAGGTTGTCATATATTTAGTTGACCGAATTTTTCTTATAATTTCATCTATTATCGGGAGGGGATATGTGGTCTATTTCTTTATGCTATTTAATTTTCGGTAATCAATAGCGAATCTCCATGCGTTCGGATCTGCGGGAGGCAGTTCATTCTTCTTTCTACATAAAACTACAGGACTAGCATAGGGGCTGGTACTTGGCGTAATTATTTTATCCTCGAGCATTTTCTTAATGTGTTGCTCGAGAATATCTTCCTTCGCATGATCATACCTGTTAGGCTTAGACCGAACTGGGGACTCATTACCAGTGTCAATCGCTTGAGATACAATCTGGCAGAAGCCAGGCTTTTCATTGAATAACTGGGAAAAATTTCTTACCAGTTCTTGAATCTTGTCTTTTTCCCCTTCTTCGAGGTGATTCAGCTCATGTTTCGGCATGGCGGCTTGTTCAACTTCCATTTTATCCATCTTGACCTGTAAGGTAGAATCTTTGAAATTAATTTTTGCGTTAGTTGCACGTAAGAAATCAACCCCCAATATGAGAGCGGTTAGCAAATTCTTTACCACGAGAAAGTTCTTTTTCTGGACCTCGTTTTTTATTTGAACCTGAAGCCCCACTTTTCCCAAGCAGACACACTGTTTGCTTTGGGCAGCAATCACGCGTTTTAACAGTCTGTAGCGACGAAAATGTTTTTAAAAAAAATCCTGCGACAGGAAGCTGCATTGAGCCGCGGTATCCAGTAAGGCGGTTGTAGGGACGTCGTTTAGTAGTATTTGGATTTCTGGCAAGGCCAAATTTTGGACGACTACCGCATTCAGCTTTATTTCTGAGCGATTTACCTTGTCACACGTTGACCTCACCCTCTTCCTAGTCACCATGATTAGTTTAAATCCTTTGTCGATAGGAATTCGGCTGGGCTTGAGGTTTCGTTTAATTGTGAAACCTTGAATACTGCATAAACTTCTTCGCACTCGCGTTTTCCGCCGTTCGCCTACTCTGAAATTTGACAGCTAGTTCAAATAAGCTTTCCAGCGTTTGCGGATTTCTAACTCCAAGAAAAATCTTGAATTGACGCAAGCAACCGCGGCAAAATTATTTCAATGATTTCATTGTCGGGCCTTTTCCCATATAATAATTTGACAATGTGGCTCTTCCTTAAGGTAGAATCTGTTAATTCGTCAAAATTAGTTTGATATTTACTGAATAATTCTGATTCGACTCTTGCGCGGTCTTTTTCAACTGGAAATGCTTTCAATAGCGAATTTTTAAAATTCTCCCATGTATACGTTTCGGATCCTGGATCCCCCAACAAATTCTTGCCAATATTCTTGAACCAGCTGAGAGCCTGACCTTTTTCGTCGTAGCGATGATTATTCTCTGTGGCTGATTCACAGGATATAATGTGAAGTGTAACTCCAGTTCTTCCAGAAAGGTCATTACGGATCCTTTGCCGTCAAACGTTGCTGTTGGCTTCATCGCCGCTCTCATTGATTCCAAGATGAATCCAAATCCCTCCATCGGGTTTGATTGCGCCTGAGGGAAATGAAACGTGGGAGGGGTCAACGAGAACTTCACTACCCAGCGGCATGGTTTTTAAGAATAGTTTCAGGCGCCAAATGTGGGGTTTTACTTATTTAATCCTAAAGTTCTAACTTAGAACCCCACGAACACTAACAAGCGAATAATCGCTTAAATGTGTGAACAGAACACGTAAAACTTAAAGAGGGTTTACAACCCTTTATTTTTCAGTATATTTACAATTAGTTCCTACTTCGAACTTTACAGAAAACCGCCACTCGGGCTTTGTGTAAAGTTCCAAGTACGCACTCACTTAAAATAATAATAATTTAAACTAAACTAGTTTAACTAAGCTATTTGAAAGGTATAGCCGAAGCTATCAGAATCTACCTAGTTGGCCCCTAAGTATTAATTAAATCGGCGAAGCCAAGCAAGGGCCTAAGGTATGGCTGAGCGTAGCAATAGCTAAGAGAGACGTAGCCAAAAGGCAAACGCGCGGTAGTCAGGGAATCAGACTCTCTCTCTCTCTCTTGAAGTCGGTGAAGTCACGACTTAAATATTATTCTTTCTCATTTGCATTAACTGCGTTTCTGAATTTACATTCTGGAAGGAAATTGTAAGCTGAAATTAGAATAAGATAGGAAAGGTAGAAAACTTAAAGTAACTGTTAATAAACTTAGGATAAACCTTACAAATTAAAAACACATTTAGAAACTACACATAAAGGTTTGGTAAATAAATCTGAAGAATATTTTAAGAAATGAGCTGAGAGCAGGGAAACTCAAAAGGTATTTTTGAAAATGTATGCAACAGTTCCTGAGAAGGCTTTATAGGCAGCCTTAAAAGTTTCATATTTAATTCCGAAAAGTTTAAAGCTTCCCACAATTGCAGAATCGCTCATTCTTCCTTTGGGAATTAAAATGACATCAATGATTCATGGAGAAAAATACACTAATGATTTAAAAACAATAACGTTATCAGGAGATACATTTTCTCACCAAAGTTTTGTCATATCACGTATTATAGAAACATTTTTTTAAATCAAATAAAAAAACTTTGCTATACAACTTGATAAAACTACCGACATTACTAAAACGTCTCAATTCGCTGTTTATCTGAGATGCATTTAAGACAACACAGTAGAATGCTTTGTATGTTGTAAAAATTTAGAAGGAAAAACAAGTGGAGGAAAAATATTTGAAAATATTAACAGATATTTTGAAACAAATAATCTTACCTAGACACGCTGTGTTGTGATTTGTACTGATGATGTTGCAGCATTAACAGGTAAAAATGCCTAGGAGGTTTCATAATGAAAATTGCTCCCCATATGGTATTCAACCACTGTATGACACATAGATAAGCTGTTATTGCAAAAGACGTTGATGAAGAATTGCTCAAGATATTGCAGGATGTTATTACTGCAATTAACTACATTAAAAGGCAAGATTCTAAGCAGTCGTCTCCTTTTAATACTCTGTTAAGAAAGATTCTGCGCATGAGACATTATTATTACATACGGAAGTCAGTTGGCTTTCACACGGAAAAATACTGCAATGTTTATTCGACTTGAGAAATAACGTTTACATATGTTTGGAAGAAAAGAAGCACAAGTTCATTCAATAATAATGATTGGTTAGGAAAACCGACTTAAATGGTAGACATTTTTTTAAAAACCTAACGATTTGAATTTATGTCTACAAAGAAAAATTACAAACGTTTTAATAGAGCACCAATATTGAAGCTTTTAAAACTAAGCTAATATTTTGGCGAGGAGAATTGAACAAAAACAATACAGACATGTTTCCATGTTTTTTCAAAATTTTACTGGAGAAAAATAATATAGATTTATTGTTGTTTAGAAACATGATTTCTCGATATATGATAAAACTAACAGAAAACGTTTCAAAAAATTTCCAGGTAAGGAATTAGGTTGAATTCGTATCCCATTTACTTTTGATATTTTCAATGTCCTTAAATGAAAAGAACAATTAATTGATATTTAAAGCGACGAAATACTGTGTGTTCAACTTCAATCTCTGACTTGCCAAAGATTTTGGTTATCGATTGGAAACGAATATGTGAATTTAAAGAGAATGAAAGTAAATTATTTCTTCTCATATATAAAATTGTATAGTAAACCTTTAGCTTCTGTTTTAAAGCTTCCAAAAGGCTTATGTTACATTGTAGAGACTTTAGGTTATTTCGAAGCAAGCGATATGAAAAACGAACAATGCACCCCCGAAATTCGAACCACGGACCTCTCAAATACGCGCCGAGAGTGCTGACCACTACACTACGAAGGCAGACTGGAGAAATGCCTTATATACTTTCCCTTTTAAAGGGCGACTGGGGATTAGGGACCACAGTCGTCAAATCCTGGTGGTGGATAATCATCATCCACCACCTTTTCTTTAGTTCGGGCGCCACTGTAGAGACATTAGGAATTTTTTCGACCTTAAGAGGCTGAAGAAATGAGCAATGCCCTCGCCGGGATTCAAACCATGGACCTCTCAAATACGCGCCGAGCTTGCTGACCACTATACAACGAAGACATGCCAAGAAGACGGGAGAATTACCTTATAAAATTTATTTGTTATATCAGCATTGAAAGTGGATTTCTTACTGAAATAGAAATAATTTAGCCACGGAGAATTAACACGGAGAATTTTTTTATTGAAATATTTTTTCGTGCCATTTAGTTGCATCTATTACAAACGAAAGATTAACGAACTGTTTTTATAACATTTTGAATTCGTTGCCATATTGATCTATGAAGCACAAGATTAGTCAGTTTTTATTACGTTATTGACAAATAGTAGTTCTTAAACAACCCAAAATTTTCAGCGGAGTTAAATTTTTATCAAGTATGAATGTGTTTTCAAAACGGAAATAAATAATAAGTAATAAAACGAAAATCCAATTAGAACATTCACATCTCTAACTGTGCAATTGCATAAAGAAAAAATACAGATTCAGCCTATATACTTAATACTGTTCAGAAGTGCATACACAAAATTCTGTTTATGTTACTTCTCGCCCTTCAGCTGCTTAGCGCATTCGCAAGAATTACCCATTCAGGCGAAACTAGTCGATTTTTCCGCGACATGAAAAATTCCCAAAGTGGGGTAGGGTTCGTAAATATGCGCCACAGCTAAGACTAAAAACCAGCACGAGAGCGTATCCAGAACATAGGACAGATCTTTGGAAGGTCTGACGATAATGGGCCCCTCTGCTACCATTGCGTACGCTCCGAAGTAATGTAGGGAGAGACGCCGAATGTTTGAAAATCCAACAGTCGCTAAGACATCCAGCCATCGTCGGCTTATGGGCACTGACTTTCTATACAGCTTTGAGAACGACTATGCACAGCCCAAATCATCCCGAATAAGAAGCAGTTCATCTCATCCGCGACGCTGTCTCAACCGCAATCACCAGCACGCGTTCCAGCCGTTCTCCACGCCGACTCATTGAGGAAAATTAACTCAAGGGACCCGTGCAGAAGATGAGGCCATAGTTCAAGAAAATCATACAACGTACACCGCAGCCAAGTTAGAAAAGAAAACAGCCTCTATCACTGTGAGCGATCAGTGTGTAAAAGCCGTTGTTGATTCGGGTACCAATTATTCTGTCATATCCGAAGAATTATGCCAACAACTGAATGCTTCAATGTTTTCTGGGAATGGATGTATACCGAAAACTGCATGTGGTAAACCTGCAGTCGTCTCGAGATACTGGGTGTTAAAAGTTGACTTGAATGAAACTAAGGGGCCTTTTGAATTCCTTGTGTTTCCGCAATGTAGCCATCAAATCATGATGTTTGGTTTGAATTTTTTATGCGCTATCGATGCCATTATCGACTGTGCAAATCAAGAAATTCAACTTGCAGAAATTCTCCTTCCAGAGGATGAAGGTTTAAATAATTCAGAGAACTCCTTGTTTGTAACAGATTACTTAATTGAAACAAACTTGACGAGGCAAATATGTGCTTTGAATCCAGAAGTGCGGAAAGCAGATGAAGCCTTAATTATTAAGAATAAACTTCTGATGTGCGAAACAGAGCTTTTAAAACCAGCTTCAGTTGTCACCATTGAGGAAGTTGGTAGTAAAGTATGGGTAACAAATTGTTGTGGACGAACACACTTGATACCAGAAGGGATGAACTTGGTCTGTTTAAAAACCATAACAAACGACGCTACATGCTTCCTCAGTGGTCAGGCTTGAGGAGGTTCTGAGTTACATAAGTCCAGAAAAAGGTTACCTCGAGAAACATTAAAAGAAATTTTGGATGCTGATCCCACCCATGCTAAGGAAGACGATAGTGATAACCTGTGGCTGATTAATCCCTTACTTGTCGCACAGTTGTGACAAAATCTGTCCAAAAATCATCGACCTTCTGTTATAGATTTTGTTAAATGTTTATAAAATTCAAAACAAATTCATAGAAATAACACTCTATTTTTTCTTAAATTAAACGGTTTTTAAATATATAAATTCTTTTATTAATTTACCCTATATTTGGCTTTCCGCGCATATTCAAGCTAAACAGTAAAGTGTGAATGCAGACATTCAAGAAATATATGTAATTTTTCGAAATGAAAAGTTATGCTTTAAAAGTAAGGGCATCTGTTATCTGTAAATTATGATGCTTATACTACACATCAATAATATCTATAATTTTTTTTTGAAAAATTTAAAGATCGTTTACAGTGGAAGGATGGAAAATTTCGTATTATACACCATCAGCATAAAATAAAACAGTCAACTTAAAATATAAAATGGAGGGGAGTTCAGGGTTAACAGCAATGAGAGCAATTGATGTCATAGTCATTTATAACCTAATTTCTCCACTTCTAATGAAGTTTATTCTTCTGTCTTGACTGTATAATGGAGTTAGATAGCACGGGAGCCTAAGCTTCTAGGCCCTAACCCTCGTCGAAAAAAAATTTTAAATTTTGAAACAAATTGCTGCAAAATATCTCAGTTAGTTATGAAAATCAATTGGGATGAAATAAATAGTTCAGCCAGAAGCCACATACTTCATTCACAGAAGCAGAAGCTAGTAACGAGAGCATGTTAATGTCTTAGTAATTAAGAGTCTCAAAGATGAAGTTAAGAGAAAGGAACTCTTAGCAGTCGTAAAGGTATTAAGAACACTCCCATGA
>KK114620.1:429464-597760 GCA_000611955.2 Stegodyphus mimosarum | reverse complement strand
TTACTGCTGCTTACTAACTATACCTAACTAATCTGGCTATCAAATATCGAAACTTTAGAGGATCAAGTAGCCAGATGGATACAGCGACTACAGAAATACGGCTTGGAAAATCTACTTCACAATTGATGTTCTCACGGAAATGCTGACTCGTTTTAAAGGAGATCTGCGAAAAGTATGAGCACTGTTCCAGATCCAAGGAAAATACGGCCTAGTCGTCAGGAAAGTTAACACGGACTCCATAGTGTCACCGACTAATCGCTGGAATGACAAACTGACAAAGGCTAAATTGAAAATCCGAAAGCGATAACAATAAGGAAGCTCATGGAAGTAGTAAGTGAAAAACCAAACTGGCAAGGCACGACTCATTTTAGTTCAACAGTGAAATGTCGCTGGGCTTTCTGGAATTAACTCCACCTCCGAGATTTCCTCCACTGCAAACGAAGTTCCGAAAACATTTTAAATGGTAACTCATCTTGAAGAAATTTTATGTCCCTGGTATTTTATCAGAGTTTAACGTGAACTATGTTGGGACAAGGCCAAAGCAGGCGTAGAAAAATGATACAAAATTTGTGACGCGTGTGGAGCTCAAAAGGTCCATGAACACACACACAAGGGAGAAAACAGCGCTATAATGTACTATTTCGGAGGCTTGATGTCTATATTCTCCGACCTTTATCTTGTGCAATTAAGGCAGTAAGTACTTCATAGTCATCATGGATATTAAATAGCCGAAAGCTTATGCCAATTTTTATTAAGAAGATTTAACCTTTGCAGAGGTTGCAGCAGATTATTGGACTGTTTGCTTTAGAGGTACTTTTTTTATTCGCTGTGTCAAAAAAAAATTCACCTCTACAGTTGACCATTTTCAACGGATGGTACGATTCTTGGTATAGAAAAGACTCGCATAACTACTTTAGAGGCGGAAGGCTTTGTCAAGAGATTTAATCGAACAATATTGGACTATCTCTCTTGAGACGTATCCTGGAGTCAGCAGGACTGGGACCCAAAACTGCCTTTATTCCAGCTTGCTTAAGGGAGAACAATTCATAAAGAACACTAAATTTCTCCATTAGAAATTATTTTTCTCCATAACCCTCGCCTGCATTTGACCTGCTCTTCGGACTTCCGGAATACCTTCCTCGTCTGAGCAATACCTAGAAAATCTGCTCGTCCCTTTACAGCACATTCATCGGTTCGGCAAAGGAAGGATCAACAAAGAGACTGAGAAAATGAAGACGAGATACGATGTCAAATCAAAAGAAACTGACTTCAAACAATATCAAATCTGGATGTGAAACCTCAGGCATCGTTGAAAATCTCACTCATGTTGAAAGCATCCTGATAGAGGCCATTCCTTGCCATCAAAAACTTGAACGACGCAGCGGTGCATATGTAAATAAGTCCGCCTTCTAAACTTAAAAGAGTGAACATAGGTAGACCTCATTTTACTATGATTATGAGGGTTAATTTTCCATGATCTTGAGAACTGTACTGCGTGAAACGCACCATACGTAAAGAAGGGGCAATTTTAAAATTTATGTAAATATTTTGCTTTGATTTTTTTTTTGGAGAGCTTATAATTCTGGCTCATCAATGCTTAAATTTTGAAAACATCTCAATTAAAAAAGCTCAGATATAAGCAAAACATCCCCTGAAGAGCTTTGAAGGCTTCATTTGTCGTCAAATTCGCTCCAATTCGGCAAATGTTCGTCGAAATGGTGTCAGTCTGGATGCTTTCAGAGAACGTGTTTTCGAAGTATTAAGGAAGGGAAAGCCGTATACTTACAGCTGCGTTTGAGCCGCTAATTCGTTTGAGTTTAATAGTTTCAGTGGTTGAATTCAGAAATGTGTGACTTTGTGTTTGATTTTGCTAAATCTGCAATGTTGCTCCCGTGTGAAGGAGAATTTTCGTTATCAGTGTTTTTTTGAGTTATTCATAGCTATTTACACTTTGTGAGCTGTTATTTAGTTGAACCAAGTGAAAATGTTTCTCTTTTCAATTGATATAGTTATTAAAAGTATCCTTACTAACCTGTAGTGTATAACGATATTTTACAGTAAACGTTTAGTGGAATTAATTCCAAGCTGCTTATTTGTCTGGCTTTATATGGTAGTTATTGAAGATCTCTGCTTCAAATAGTCTGATAAGAAAGAGAATTCAGTTCAAGAAATTTAAATGGGAAGTTCATACTATAGTTGGAAGATCAACCCTGGAACTGATTGAAAAAAACCGATTCACTTTGCTGAGAGAATGATTAGCGATCCACTGAAAACGGTACGGTAATTTTTTTAACATCTCAAAGAGATATCTTATTGGTAAGCTTGGAAAAACATTTTTTCCTCTTGTGTAAACACTAGCATTATTTCCTTTATTATTTACTGGAAATGTCTCCGACCTTTTTTATGTGTATATTTGTTATACGTTATGTGTGTATAGATATGTGCTTTTCGTTTCCTCGTGTTCTATGTAGTATTTAAAATACAAAGCATTAAGTTAATCGACGCATCTCTTTCATTAGTAAAACTGATCACCACCTTTCTGCAAATGGTTTGAGATTTTTTCCACTCCGGTAATGCAAGGATATGATTAGAGTAGGTAGACTACAGGTATTTGGTTTCCTTGGACTCCCAGCTGTCATCACTCCGATGCTGTTTCTCTAGCCATGGATCTGACTTCTATGGAGTCTTGATTTATTGGCTCTTTTCGCTTTCAGCTCTCGCTCTGCGTCTGTTCAGGTTCGGTTTCTCGGTTTGGAGTTCTTCCTCTGAATTTTCTTTCAGTGCTTCGAATGCTGTTTCATATTATAGGTATGTAAATTACGTATTGCTTTTTTATACAGTATTATTATAACGTGTATGTAAAATAATAAATTGTATTTTTATTTATTCGCTTATTTTACTAACATCTTGTAGTCAAGAGCTGTGAATTTGTCCTCAAATTTCTTAGAAATCAAAGAATTAGTATATATTTATAAACATAAACTTTTCCAGCTTATGTATTTTTTCAAGTTTGTAGACCAAGATGTCGACTTGGGTTTCATTTTGTTAAATTAAATAAAAAAAGGAAAATACCAGTATTATCAGCAGATAATTTCTGTTTTTCGGGATCTGTCTTCAATCTAAAAATGCATTTAAAGAGAAAACACCCGATTGTGCCATTTGAACGGTCGTGATTAGGAAGAAATCCAAGGCTGCCGTCAGCTAGCGAAGGAACCACAGCCGAAGTTAGGGAAATCCTTTCTCATCCATCTCAGGTATTGCTTTCTCTTTCAACGCCCAACTCAGCTGAAGACCTCCATCGAAGATTTGACCCTTTGACTCTCGCTCTGAGTATAGATATAGATCCAGCTTTCCTCCACCCCCGAACACTTTAGAACAGTCTATAAGTAAATTCATTAAGGCAAGAAAGCCGATCACATTAAGATGGATTGGAATATTGGACCCGCAGCTTTTAAAAATGGTAGTCAAAGAATAGCATCCATTTTCTATAGTCGAGGACGTCGAACTTAAAGAGTTCAGTCACATGATTTACCCGAACAATAATTTGTCAAGTCGAATTATAATTTGTTCGTTTTGCCCAGTCAATATAATGAATCGGTACTTAAAATTAAAAATGATTTGATCAGTGCAAAAGTAACTTCGGATGGTGGAGAAATATTAATAACCTTAGTTTTTATGCGCTTAAGTCGCATTTTATAGACGAAAGTTCAAACTTAAAACCATATCTAATAGAATGCTCACAATACGAGGATAGGCACACTGCGAAAAATATTTGCAGTTGGGTCAACGCTTTTGCATAAAAATTTAATATACATTTGAAAATCGCAGCCATAGTCACTGACAACGGTTCAAACGTGAAATCAGCTGCCACTATTTTAAAGCTTCCATACCTGCTGTGCTTTGTGCATTCACTAAACTTGATTTTGCAACACGCTATTAGGTTGTCGATACAGAAAACTGTTGACGTAGTTAATTAGGTAGTGAAGTATTAAAAAAAAGTTCAACCGCATTAAGCAAACTTTCTAAAATGCAGAAGAATTGAAAGAAGTATAAATTCAAACTGAAACAAGACGTACATACTAGGTAGAATTCTACGTGTGATATGTTAAAAAGGTTTTTTAAAACAAAGAACCTATAGTTTCTTCCCTTGCAACATTAGGCGAAAAATCCTCAAATTTGTTAGATCAAGAATGGAATGTTATGAAACAGACAATAGAGGTTTTATGAATTTTTGAGAATGTAATACAAGAAGGGTCATCAGAGCTAACTGTTTCTCTTTCCCAAATAGGAATTTTAGTATGATTAATAGCCCGTTAAATAAAAGCTTAGAATGATAGAAATAAAGGCATGGTGTTGTTACAAGAAATACAGTTGTTAAAGAACAACAAGAGCCCCGGTATTTACCAAATCAACAACAAGATGATGAAGATGCTACCACTTAAAGTTAATATTCAAGCTGACCAACATTTTCAACACTATACTTCGATGGAAACACTTTCCGCAGGAGTGGAAAACAGCTAAAATCACCGCTGTTCTCAAACCAAATAAACCTGCATCTGAACATGGGTCGTACAGACCCATTAGTCTACTTCTTTGCATAAGTAAGCTTATGGAAGCAGTTATTCTCAAAAGAGTACGTGATCATCTGGAAGCAAACAATATATTGATCCCGCAACAGTTTGGATTTCGGAAGTCGTTGTCTACAGCCTATCGATTTTATCGTGTTGTGGAACAAATCTCTGAAGGAATTCACTACAAGAAGTATACTGGGGTTTTATTCCTGGATATTGCCAAAGCTTCCGATCGTGTCTGGTGGATGCATTAATATACAAAATCCACAATCTGAGCTTTCCACATTACATTACACACATCATTAAATCCTACCTAACAGGTAGACACTTTGTCGCTCACCTTTCTAACACTTGCTCCACTAAACGTTTGGTTTCAGCTGGCGTCCCTCAGGGGTCGCTACTAGGGCCTACACCTTTCAATATTTATGTGAACGATATACCCACCACACCCAACACTACAGTAGCAATGTATGCTGACGACACAGCGATCCTTCCCCAAAATGCATTTCTTAGCCTAGTCATACAACATACTCAAAATCACATACATACACTAGAGGTCTAGCTACTGAAATGGAAAGTTCAGGTCAACGTTGAAAAAACAATTGCCATAGTCTTCACTAAGAAGAGAAAAGTTGAACAAAACCTGCAGTTTTATGGAACCTCACTGCCCTGGGCTAAGTCACTTATCTTGGGGTGATCCTCACAAATTCTCTCACATGGTCCCCAAATATACACTCTATTATTCAGAAGTTTCGGGTTCGTAAAGTTAAACTCAACCCCTTATTAGCACGAAACAGCGTTTTATCTATAGATAATAAGTTACTTATTTATAAATCCCTTCTGCGTCCCAAGCTCTGCTACGCTTGTCCAGTCCGGGCGTATTTATGTAAAACTCTATGTAAAAAAACTGCAAACTTCCCAAAATGCTGTTCTGCGGCAAATTACAAACGCACTATACTCTATTACAAAAATTCAATTCATGTGGAACTAGGCATAATTCCACTAAGACGTTTTTACTACCACCTGGCCAGACAGTTTCACATTCGTTTACGTACTATAAGTAACTCTGAACTCAGAATTTATAATTACGATTATAAGAATGATACTAATGAAAAAGGCCAATGTCCATTCTGAATCCAAATGTAGTCATGGAAGTCTGACTTTTATATTTACTCTGTCATGTTATTCGGCATTCTTTTGTTTTTATTTATGCATATTTATATCTTGTGTGTATTGTATGTATTTGTTCACCGCTTGAGACCTATTGATTCAAATTTACCTTGTTAACATAGATACAGTTAGACAGCTTTGAGGCTTGAATTTACAGTGCGTAAATCTCTTCAAAATTTAAATTTAAAAATATGTACTATATCTCAAATAAGTTACGGTCGATTTGGGTAAGGCGCTAGTCTAGGCGCCCAGGTGCAACAAAAACCGTTTCACAAGAAGGGGGCGTTATTTTAACGTTTTGTGGGTTACCTTTAATTTATTAAATATCGTGTTCTTCGCGCTTAAACTATAAAATTCAGTTCAAGAGCAATATCGGAAAATAATTTTAAAATGAGCATATCTTTAGAATTTCCGACACGTAATCTCGAGGGCTGGAGATAAAAATGTTTCTTTTCTTTTCTTTTCTTTTTTTTTACGTACAGTGTTTCTATTGCTCGCTTTGAAATCATTGAGCTTGTTAATCAAAAATTCGTTAACGTTTTACAAACTATGAAATGGATACGAAAACAAATTCCATATTTGGGTTTCCAGATGCCCATATCGGGTGGAAACGTGCGTTATTCAAAAGTGGATGGCTCTAGGTATCTTTGTTTTATCACAGTGCGAGAAACATACATACATTTATGCAGATTCTTCATTATTTAATTTCTTTAATACAGGGCTCTAATATTTGATGGCCACAATTTGAAAAGTGGACCGACATTTATAGTGAACCAACGCAAAATGCTATAACGAAATTAATCGGCCTTCAGGGCAAAATGGTCTCTTTGGACTAAGTAGAGCATATCTTTAGAATTTTCGATTCACAGTGTCGCGCGCTGCAGATAAAAATGTTTTTTTCCGTACTGTGTTGCCATTGCTCATTTTGAAATCGTTGAGTTTCTTAATCAAAAATTCGTTGAAGTTTTACAAAATATGAAACAGATAATAAAGCAAATTCCAAATTAGAGCTTCCAAATGTCCATATTCAAGTGGAGGATTACGTTATTCAAAATTTGATGGCTCTAGGCACCGTTGTTTTATCACAGTACGAGAAACATATTTACATTTATGCAGATTCTTCACTATTTAATTTCGTTAAATATAATGCAGGGCTCTAACATATAGTGGCAACAATGTGAAAAGTAATACTCCGTGTATAGCAATTCAGCTCAAAATGCAAAAACGAAATTAATAGTCCTTCTGGGCTTATTCCCTTTGGGCTATTAAAATAAAAATAACAATAAGTTAATAAATATGAAATATAAAATTAAAAGAAATAAATAAAAAGTTCCCAAGTCAAGTCATAGTGGTCAGAGAAATACGGCTGCCGAGGATTCACGTTCTGAGTTGAGCCCTCCCTCCTTCTATTCTAAATTCCTTGTTTACAGCCCTCAGTTTTTGTAATTAAATCATGTGTTCATTCGAGCTAGTGCTGTCGTAGAAGGTTGCTGCCGTCGAGAAGGTTGTTTTCGTCTCCTCTGCTGATCCCTCTACGGATTATCGTCCGAGTTGCTTCCCCCTTGTGGATGACTCAGCGCACTCCTGCTTTATACGTCTGGATATCAGCATCACACCTGCCGTTTTACGTTTTGGACTACAGCTGCTGTGCCTGCTTACCGACAAGTGTATTTCGTTGGATCTCTTTCTTGGGTGTTCTTTCCAAGCCGCGGCATCGACTGTGGTCAGGAGTCTCTCGAGAAATTCAATTGCAAAGCTGCTGAGAAGCTTCGAGTCTTCTAGTAGAGTAGATTGCAACTTCTTTTACTCTTTCTTTTTTTTTGTTGCGCATGACATCTTGTGCTGATGTCATGTAGAATTTATAGTTAGATCCTGCGCTTCCACATGCAACGAACATGGAGGATTCTGCACATTCACATGAAACTTCTGATTATGACTACACGCAAACTTTATCAGATCCTCAGTTCATTCACATCATCAATCACTTTATCGAACAATGCTAACTCCACCAGTTGTACTCGACATTGAAAATGCCTTAAATCGAACAAATGTTCGACTTTAACCTGAAACTATCAAAGAACTACATTTGCTACTTGCAAAAGCCATCAACCAATTAAGGAAGCAAGAAAATGCTCAAGCTACTGCAACAGTCAACGAACTCAAAAGTTCTAATGAACTCTTACAGAAAAAATAAATTACTTGAAACAATACTGCGAAACTCATCAAACTGGAGGTTAATTCCGTAAACGACGGAAACGCCAACTAAGAAAATCTTCAGATTCTGAGAGCGAAAATGATGAATCAAATCTTAAAACTAATAACAAATTTCAACTTCTTCAAACCGAAAATAACTCAATGAACTTGGATGATACTGAAGATAACCCACTCACTTCTAATGAACCAGCTATACGTGCCACCATTCCAAAAACTACCAAGAAGAAATTCCCTGAAAATAAAACTCAAAAGAATGGACTTCCACCCATAATAGTGGACAATATTGTCAAAGCCGACGAATTGCTTGCAAATTTAAGTAATCAAACTGTAAGCAAGATAATGGGCACTCTTAAAGGAGACTGAGTACAAACTGAACCCTTTGATGCTGACTCATTCGCAGTCATAGAAGAAACACATCTTAAAGCTCATACATTTCTTCTGCCTGAAAAAAAGTGATTAAAGTCAAAATCAGAGGCCTGCCTGTGACCATGGACACCAACTATATTGTCCAAGAACTAACAAACCAAGGCTTTACGTTAATCATACTACAATCATGAGAAACAGAAAGGAAAATGAGCCAATGCCGCTTTTTTTACTTCACCTTCATAAGACTGAAGCATCAAAAAACATTTATCACATCAAGCACATCGAATGTATGAATGTCACTGCTGAAACCTTTAAACGGAGAACTGGCCGTCCACTATGCTATCGTTCTCAGCAATATTCCTACAGGTCACTTTTATGTACTCGTAACTGGGTTTGTGTGCGTTGTGGTGGAAATTATGAACCTACAAACAGCCCAGTTGACAAAAATAAGCCTGTTACTTGCTGCCATTTTGGCGGCCCACATCCAGCTAACTTCTCCCAGTGTCCAGCTAGACCACAACAAACTAAGCAGAAGTTCACACCCAGCAATCCAGCAACCAAAAATCCTTGGAATTCACAAGACAACAACTTTCCATCCTCAACAAAGAAATGGATTCTCCAGAACCTGAAAATACTAAGAACTCCAACTTATCTGAAACTGCAACCACAGGCTCCACTATTTATGAATTATATAATTTCGGTTCATTAAAAACAATAGTTAAACTGCATATTACAGGCCAGTTTGGCGCGTTTTCGAAAAGTCACCAAATCGGTTATTTTCGTGCGTCTTAGAAAATCGTTAACTCATCATATCGCCCTATTAGATAGCTGCGAATTTGAATGAATCCTGTAAACATGCAAAAAATTCATCATGTAAACATGAAAAAATATCTAAACAAGCAAAACTATGTAAACAAGCAAAAATATCTAAAACAGAAGTTCAGAAAAACAACGTTAAAGTATTTGAAAGTTAATAACTATGTATTTTGTGGGATCAACAATAAAACTTTTCATAATATCATATACCATTTCTAAGACAGTAGCAAAATGGAATAAAACGTTTTAGGACGCAATTTAAGAAATTGTAATAAGCAGTAAATGAGCAATAAATGATCGGAAAGCCGTCTTTCATATTTAAGCTAAACCTTTTAAAAAATGCAGAAGAAAAAGGAAGATAAATTCAAAATTTCGATCTACTGAAACATAAGCAATAGTATAGTAAAAAAAACAAAAAGTGGTTAAACAACTTTAATTGCGTTACTTATATTTTTACAATAAATTTTTATTTATAATAAACAGTAGAAACTCGCATTTGTTTATATCTACAATAAAATGTAACAATACAATGGAGATGAAATTTACAATGGCGAGCTCATTTCAACCATGTGCTTAACCACATATAATGGACACACACCTCCATTCACACAAATCTGTCGCATCTTTCCTTTCAACTAATTTCATACTATTTTTACACTTAGAACATTCATACATATCCGCAATCAAACCATAATTCATGCACCATTCTATCACACATCTTTCGCCCTTATCTTGCAACCGAATCAAATAAGTAAAATCCACAGGTTCAACTCTTTCGACGCCAGCCATTTTGCTCACACAATTTCCTAGAAGCACAGTGAAATGACGACAATTCAAAAAGCCCGCTTTTAAGTGGGCTTCCCTAACCACTATACCATACGGGCGGCGTTTATAGTATGGTATAGTGGTTAGGGGAGCCGGCAGTGATACCAACGGACTCGGGTTCGAATCTCGGAGAAGGCATGGCTATAAGTGTCCGTCCTTTCATAAAAGGCAAAGGTGGTCTACCTATTAGATGCCTCCATAATGAAGTGGCCACGATGTCTGGCCTTAGTATTGGCCAAGTCGAAGTCGGCTGAGGGCCCGCCTTTGGAAAAGAAATACTATAAACTATAACCTTAAACCCTAACGATTTTCATGTCGCCAAAAGGTTACCAGATTTGGCGCGATTTCTCTTCATTTGGCGACTGGCCCCTAATCTGCAGTCTAGCCAAACAATATAGACTGTTATCATAGAAGGCCTCAAATCTATGAAGAAGCAAACCTCGCCTATAAACAAAATAGGTGCAATTGTGGACATTCTTCACAAAATTAGTAATTGCCTTTCACGCAGTATCAATCTGAGAAACATCAAAATTCTTTCATGGAATGCTAATGGTCTATTTAACAAAAAAGACGAATATGGCGATCTTCTGGAACTCGACGTAACTTCAAGTAATTCTGATCCAAGAAATTCATTTGAAAGCTGCACTAAAAGCGCTTTACGCAAACTATTCTACTTACCGTGCGGATCGAGAAATCGGAAGTGGAGGTGGAATCATCACTTTTGTTTAAAAGGGACATAAACATGAACTCAAACAAAATTTTTCTACCTGTTTTGAAAGCAATACTGTCGAAATTCAAATTGAGCACAAAAAATTCCTTATCTGTAATATCTATATACCACCTAATAATAGTTCCATCATTTCTGAAATTGAACAGCTACTGGATTTTAACTCACCTGCTTTAGTTGGAGGAGATTTCAATGCTAAGCATCAATGGTGGAATCAAAGAGATTGCAATAGAGAAGGACGAGAACTTTATAGCAGATTCAAAATAAAAATTATACCATTCATACCTCTGATGAACCTACGCATTGCGGCTATAATAGCTCTTCCATTATTGATTTTTTCTATCCAACAACCTCGAGTATAACTGCCAAATTTCTGCTATTCCAGCTCTCTCACCTGACCATAATCCCATGTTTCTTGAAATCAGCATAAATAGTTACTTACCTTCACTGGACAGGAGTATTGGCGTCTCAGACTGGAAAAAAATTCACAAAAAATCATTTCCGATACCATTCCTGGAAATCCCAAAGTCATCAATGAAGACGATATTGAGTCTGAAATCAAGAAGTTTACCACCTACATTCAACATGCTATCATTTTTCTTTACTAATAAATTCAACAGTTCCTATCCTTTCTTCCTCTTCCAGCCAGCATAAGACAAAAAAATCAAATGCAAAAATCGTATTAGGAAAAACTGGCAAAATACAAGAGACACAAGGCTCAAAACGAAACTGAGCGCTCTTCAACGTAACATCAAAAAGGACATTAGTAACTTCAAGAGGCAACGTTGACTCAACTCTCTCGCAACTGAAGATAATTCTCTTTTTGACATTGCTAAGAAATTAAAGAAACCCTTCGAGCAAATTTCGCCACTTCATGGTACCAACGGAAGGGTTTATTCAGACAAAGATAAAGCTAACACCTTTGCAAATATACTAGACGAAACGTTCACGCCCCTTACGACAACAATCATATCTCCAAAGTTAATGATACTGCTAGTAGCTTCTTAAAACTCCCAGGTCCTTTGAACTGTACTTTCCTTGCCACGCCTAAGCTGGTTGCCGATTATATTAGCTTCTTAAAACCCAAAAATGCTCCAGGTGTTTATGTTATTTCTACCAAAGCGCTGAAACACCTTCCTATCAATGCTATCACTTATCTTACTAAGATAATTAACTCTATCATCAAATGCTCTTATTTTCCTAATATATGGAAACGTGCCATCATCGTTGTCTTCCCAAAACCGCATCAAAATTCAATGTTTCGACAGAACTACAGCTCAATTAGCCTCCTCAGTCAACTTTCTAATATAGCTGAAAAAATTATTCTATATCATCTTAATCAAATTATTCCACAAAGCTCCTACATTCCAGAAGGACAGTTTGGCTTCCGTCATCTTCATATAGCATTTACACTTACGAGATTCCTAAAGATCCACAAATTACCATTGCTCTTTTCGCAGATGATACTGCAGTTAGGACCCAAGCTTCTGCAGTTACAGTTGTCCAGATCCTTCACCCTTAGCTCAGTCATCTAGAATATTGGCTCACTTTTTGAACGATTGCAGTTAATACTGAAAAATCGAAAGCAATTATTTTTCGTAAAGGACAAACAAATTTCGCACCCCCAAGACTTCTTCTGTTTGCTGAAGAAATTGACTGTGTTGATGAAGTCAAATATCTAAGAGCCATTCTAGGTAAAAATTATTGACTTTTCAGAAACATACCAGGAAAACTGTGAAAAAAATATCACGTTTGTAACTATGCGCCCACTTCTTGGCAGAAGAAGTCATATGCCCGCTTCAAGTAAACTCCTCTTATATAAATCTATACTTAGACCAGCATTACTCTATACTAGACCTGTCCGGGACCATGCTACCAAAACTCACCTTCTATACATCCAAGTTCTTCAAAACAAAGCACTTCGAGAGATTATCAACGCACCATGATCCATTCCAAATTCGTATATCCATCGTGATCTCAAAGTAGACACAATTTAAGATTGTATTCTAAAACTTACCAGAAATTTCTTCTGTTCAGTTGTCTCTTATCCTTACAACTGCATCAACTCTCTTAGATGTTCTTCATTTCGCAGAGAAAAACACAAATATCCATCTGGCATTCTCCATCCTTAACATTTTTTGCACAACTACTATACTAAACTCTTCAGTTCACTGATTTGGATCAAGGCCAACTTATACTCAAGGCCTACCAGTGTGAAATTATTCTTTTGTGTTTTCGGTGGCCTCTGCGAAGTTTCTACTGACCGCAAGATGGCGCTACTCTTCTGGTACACTTTGCGAAGTTTATAAGGAGGAGAAATGTACCAGACACAAATGTTTTCTTATTATATGCAAAATTTAAAAATAATTATTCTGTAGTAGTCAGAAATTATACATTTCTTTTAACAAAAATACTTTTATTTAGAAAGAAAGCATGAAATTTCAAGTTATAACACTTTTTTTCATACATTAACGTTAGCTACTTAATTCCCATTTTAATTTCTGCTTGCATCTAGATATACTCTTTTTTGAATTATACTTATTAGAGTTATTTATTTTAATTTAAAGGTTAATTTAGAGAATATTTTTTACTTTTAAACTATTTATATAGTACGCAGTTAGCAGGTAGCTTCAGAACATAAGCTATTTCAGGGAAAATTTACCATCATATTTCTCTCAGTTGCCCTGTCTCATAAAAAAATTTACTAGCCCCTTATTAATATGTAATTAATAAATTTATAAATTATGATCTAAAATTTGTATACCTGTTTCTAATACATAAGAGAAAAAGTATTACTAAAAGATATTTAATTGTAAGTACTGAAGACATTTTTTTCTTTTTTAAGTATTATCAAATAATTGTTTTTAGGAAATATTAAAAAATAAAATTTTAAATAATGTAGATTTAGAGCTTTAAATAATGTAGATTTAGAGCTTTAAGAGTAAATACAATATTACATATATTCAGAATAATACCGAGTATTTCAAGATCACCAAGTATCCCTGAATACCATGTATTTCAATATTACTGATAGCATATAACAATGACGTACATGACATTAATCACAATGAATCCTATATGGAATTTTAAGACTTAGTGCTGAATACAAAGTCTTTCAAAATCACAGACAGCATATAATACTGACATGCATGACATTAATCACAATGAATCATATGCTCCGTCTGTCCCAAATTAGTTGCTGCAGTTGAATATTTTTGTACTGATCATTGATAGAAAGATTTTATGATGTCATCTGAACATTTTTCAGAAATTTAAGGTGCTGCGTTATCAATCAACAAGATTTATTTACCAAGAAATCCCTCCTTAAATTTGTACCAAATTAATAGAGTTCGCTCACCCTTAAGTCATGCCCCAGTTTGCAGAGGCTCTTCCATCACTAATCGTGTAAAACTACCTTCTAGCTAATCAATTGTGACTTCAGTGATCTGTCTCGCTATACGAGCCGGTTTCCCTTCGTCTTCAACGAAGGCGTCCCTTAGCAGACAGCCTTCGAGGCTTTGCCTTAATCACATAAACGTGATCTTTCTAATATACTAGCAGTAGTCTTTACAAAATGGGAGGGGCGCTTAAAAGCGTGTGAACCCTGTAAATCTGCTTTGATAAAATTGTCCCAAAATAAGTGTTACATTTGTGGAAAGTAAAGAATGAGAATGAAAACCTAGTACACAGAGTCACAGTCATTGTAGTACATCGTATAATTTTACTGATGTCAGTCTACTAAACTGCATCCAAATTTATTTATGACTTCACGTACTTGAAATGTACTAACTAATTTGGGACAAAATTTTCGACCTAAATGTAGCAACTAATTTGGGACAGAGGGAGCATAAAATTTTGAGACTCCTAGTGCTGAATACCAAGTATTTCAATATCACCGACAGCATATAATAATGGCATACATGACATTAATCACAATAAATCATGTAAAAAAGTTTGAGACAGTTAGTGCTAAATACAAAGTATTTAAATATCATTTACAGCATATAAAATAAAACATAAAGCCACATTCCATAAAACAAAAATGCATTATCCCTATTAATTACATATATATATATATATACCTTATGAATCTCTATTACATCAAGTGCAACCACAAAACACTCAATCAGATAAACACAAATTCATGTACAACGCACTGATACATGACATGTATTAAAATGAGGTATGCACTATAAAATTTTGAAGCTAGTACAGACCTTATTCACATGTTCCTGGATCAAAGATAACAAATAGAAAAGCTCAAAATTAATAAATTTCATAAAAAAGGTAATGCAATTAACATTTCTTGTAACATATATGCATGGGTGCATTCTTAAATTTTAATTGCTTTAAATTCACTTCTCAAAGTGTTAACAATTGGGAAAAAATTAAACATACCTCAAAGACTATATACATATATGTATATATATAGTGAATTAAAATATCATTTAATGTAGATAAGAGAGATTATCTCCAGTATGATAGAAAATTTTTATGATATATTTATGACATGAAGATGAAACAATATCTAATTTAGGAAACATAATAAATGGTGCAATATAATCAATAAGTGCTCATTAAACTAGAGGCATACACATTGTCTGATATTTCAACACACTGATTGAACTCTTAGCACGCACTATCTGAATGTAAACTAAATACACATCACAGAAGTTTACGAGGCAAATCAGAATAAAAATGTACACAAATATTTCTACTCTTTGAATACATTTAGATTTAATTCACATGAACTAAGTATATTGTGATTTAGAAGGTGTTACAGATTCATTTATTTCATGAGTATTTTAAAGGTACACCAGAAATAGGGAGCAGTAATTTGCATGAAATGAAATAAATCGAAAACATAGGTCTAAGTATAAATTGGCTATCAAACAAATTTGGAGTTGACAAGCAGATTTTTGATAACACACTACAATAACTCTAAGATGAGAAGAATTAAGCTGAACACATGTGCACAGACATACAAGTATTAAAAAGCTTGTTTATGTATATACAAACCTGAGGGGAAAAAAAATTTCAAAAGAATTTTAAAGCCTTAAAATTTTACGGGATGATTGTTTTGTTTAAGAAATTTTGTATTATGCATTTGTATTATGTATTTTTTTATTAAATCTGCATTACATGTAACTCATGGAAATGCAATGTATTATGCATAGTATTTCCTTCAGTTAGATGTTGTGAATAATTATTTAAATGCAACTTCAAGAAATTATTAAAAGGAAGACAACTTTGCAGTATGGCATGCAACAATTTACCATCCTGTATTACTGTTAGCAAACAGCGATACTTTTTTAATAAAATACAATTTTTGCTATTAATGTTGATGATTATGTTACATATGTTGAATATATAGCGGTTCGCGAGCACCTCCTAGTGACGAATTTAGGGAAACCGACTGGAAACAGGGAACCGGAATTTCGTCCTGTCTGACAAGCCTTGAGTATAAATTGGCCTTGTTTAGACCTTCCACCAGAAACTCACCTTATTCGTCGACTGATGGCTGCGACTTTACTTATACTTTCATCACTGTGTCCGTGCTACTTATTTTGTTTTACCAATGGTCTTCATCAGATGCAGAGTAAAAGGAGGCACTGCTTTTTGAAAATCTAATTCAATATATGTTCTTAGTAATTAGTAAATCATGTGGATTTTATAAATATTTTTTTTCTTTAGTGATACTGTTCATAAATGTTCTGATAAATATTGTCTTGTAATATTAGTTTGATAGTTATAAAAAAATTTCATATTTTTTAGCTTCTGCTTCTGTGTTCTTGCAAATCAATCCTTTCAAATTTTTCTAAATGTTTCTATGAAACATGATCTGTTCTAAACTTTAATCAGGAAGGTGTTTAGAATTTTCTTCCATACAAACACTACTACTTCTACTATCTAGATATGTGTTTACCAATAAGAAGATGGAAATTTTTCTACTGGGTGTCTGTGCTGAATGATTATGTTGTATAAAATGGTATTTGAATATGTCACTATGTATCTTATTCATATCATTTATAATTTGTGATTTCTTAAGAGATTTATTTTCATATAGTTGCAGAACTTTTCTTGAAATTATTATACTATGCCCTGTTTTTATATTTTAATAAAACCAAAAGTCATATATCGTATACAAGCATTTAAATTCGAACGTTAGTCGACAGATGAAAGTTAAATACTCACATCAACACAAAGCAAATTTGAAATTATTAATTTTAGCGTACTTTGTTTTCCTCCTTCCTTTGAATATGTTTTCTGCAAATTCTGAATGTTTCAGATATTGTAGCTCACACGATATGACAAGTGTTATACATTGTCTTGCATGTCCCTTGTTGAAGTTTTTTCAAACTTCTGTATCAATTGATTTCATAATTTTTTGGAGAGTAAAAATTTTGTTACTTAGGTCAGTAATTTTAATTTTTAGCGGTTTTAGTCATATTGTTTTTACCAGCATAATAATAAAGTAATAGTTCTAGACATATGGTCTGTTAATATGAAAAAATCGAATCAATTATTAATTATTCTAAATTGAATAATTGCATTTGCCGATGGAAATATATTTCAGTACAGCTGAACAGGAAAAAATATGGCATAATATTTAGAATATATTGGATTAGATTTATAATTACCGCACTTTTAGCATTAGTAAGTGCTTCATTTCACTTTTGTAATTTATTGAAATCATCTGTTGAAGCTAGTAGTTTGAATGCAGAAGTATTGTCTATTATTTTGTTTATTCATAGGAAGAAATATAGCTTTGTTACATTAATTTTGTGCATGTTCTGAGAATATTTCCCCTTGTGAGTTAGTGAATGCTTTCTAAGAATGTAACGCAATGTAGACTGTAGGATTTTAAAATTCTAGTTATCATCTAGTGCGATTTAAATTCAAGGGAAATCTTTGTGGAAGCTGTAGCTAAATTAATTGTAATGCTGTATTTATTCACATAGTTTCTGCTACTTAATTTTACCTCTTTGAAAATTGGGGGGGGGGATAACATGCTTTTTATAATTTCTAAGGCGAGATATGAAAGGAAGACTGGTAGAGTTAAGTAAAAATATCTTCTAAGAAGTCAATTACAATTACTGCTTTCAGTATTGTTTATTTTAAGCACTATATGATATGTTATCAATAATGCTTTAAATGTTGCTATTACAGAAAAGTTTCTGGATAATATGTTAAGAAAATATGCAAATAAATGCAGTATATACTCATGTTTGTTAGAAGGTACTTTCTGGAATAATGTAATGATGGCAAATATTTATCTCAATTTGGTACAGCTTGAGTATAGGACCCCATTGGCGATTTTCAGCTTGGCACATGAAGTAAATATAATCTCGGGGTCGAGGAGGAGTCTTCATCGTCTTTTCAAATCTTTATTATTTACACTTATATTACAAATACTATGTACAGCTATTCAAATTAAATATTCTGGAATATTCACATAATATGTGCTGATATTATATGCCTGATTTCATAGACAGCCATCCTCGCCGACGTCTAAAGGCATTCTGAAGCTAATAGGGTTGCCGTAATATCTGGCTCCCTTCAAGTGCCAGTGAAGATTTTTAATCTTCAACAGCGCACTTTTTAGACGGTATTTTTCTGGTAACCCAGTGAAGTCTAGAATACTCCATTTCGGCAACCCTGTTTGTATTTTTGCTAAATCTTAAATATTGATGTATTCAACAAATTTCTAGAAATTGTAAGGGATATAAACTGGGAAGAGTATAGGATTTCTTTGTAAATTTACCATGATTTTGTAAACTTTACTCAATTTCCGGCATTTCTTTACTGTATTTTTAATGTAAACATGTATTCTGAACTCCTGTTTTGTTTTATAACTTAAAACTTGCATTTTCAATATTATTGCTTAAAATATGCTTCCATGTACTTGTGTATTTTCAAACTTTTCTTTCTTTTTAATTTAAACATGAAGTCTGAACTCCTATTTTCAATTTTACAGCTTAAAATTTTTATTTTCAGTATGACTGCTAAAAACATACCTCCACTTATTTATTTATTTTCAGTTTTACTGTTTAGATATATATTCTAAATTTGTGTTTAAAATTTTTCTTGTTAAAATGTACATTCTAACTTCTATTTTCAATTTTAACTGCTTTTCTAAGGCTAAACTTATATTTTCAGTATTACTATTTAAAATAATATGCCTCCACTTACTCATGTACCTTCAAATTTGCTGTTTAAACATATATTCTAAAATTTTTTCTGGTTAAAACGCACTTTCTAACTTGTGTTTTCAATTTTAACTGCTTTCCATGGCTTGGCGATATTTTTCGGTCGCCAAGCGAAAAAATCGCCAATGGAGTCCTATACTCAAGCTATTCCCTCAATTTTTTTTTTTTTTAATTCTTGTTAAATTTTCAGAAAATGCAAGATCTGTTAAATGACAGTATGCAGTTATTGAATTTAAGTCTTTATATCATTCATATATTGTTCTTTACTACTACTCTTTATAAATGCCCAAATAACATATGCTTTTGAAACATTTTATATATTAAAAAATTTAATAATCTTTTAATTTTGCATAGATTAGGTGTTGAAGGAGCTGAAGTGATGTTTAAAGGTGAAAGGTATAAATGGGAATTTCAAGGGTTTCGTGATGTCTGACGTGTATGTTCAAGTATTGTATGATTTTAATTATTTAACTGATGATGGGAGTGAAGTCAAGATGAAAGCAGGAGAAGAATTATTATTGGTTAAAAAAGCTAATGAAAATTGGTGGCAAGTCATCCGGGACTGTGATGAATATCCATTTTATGCTCCATCAAATTATTTGAGTATAATTGGTTTAAACTGTAAAGAAACTGTGGAATCAACTGATGTAAATTCAAATTTTTCACACAAAAATGTTGTAGAAACAGACAGTCAGAATAATATGACTGTAGCATCAAAATTCATGAGAGCAAGGTCGTTATATGAACTCAAATCTTTCAAAAGTAAGGAAAGTGATGCACCTATTAAAACACACCATTATAAAGCAAAACAAAATGAAGTCACAGAAGTTCTATCATTTCGAAATCCTCTTTGCGCTGAGGAATTTTCAAGCTCTGACGTTGATAACTCTGACGAATTCCAAGAACATGTGCCTTTTACGAATGAGCTTACGTCAGGCAAAACAGCAGATGCTCAAAAACCAAAGACTAGTGATAAAACTTTTGCTCAAGTAAGTAATTTTTTCCTGTAAGAGCTCCTTAATATATATATTCTTTTAATTCCTGTTGATCTTTCAATTCTCTCTTCTTGGCTAATAACTCTTCCATGGGTTATACAAAATTTGTTCTATGGTCTATGTTCTATGAATGGAGTTTATGTACACACGGTAAAAGCAGTATAAAAATGTCAGCCTGAATCATTAATTTATTGTGTATTGGTAAGAAACTGAGTTAGTGATAAAAGATATGTGATTAAAAGTACAGTAAAAGTACAGTTCAAAAAATGAACATTGTTGTTCACCTAGCAAAAACTGAATACAGCTGATAATACTAATGTACCTGAAATGGATAAGAAATATTTTCCCGTCACATGAAATGGCTAATAGTATATACAGTGAGAAATTGTTTTCAAAAGTGGATAACTTTATGAAAAGAGGGTCAATAAAATTTTGCTAAAAAATTGTTAGGTATCCCTAATTTTACCCTGATTTTACTTATTCTGTAAATGGGGTATATGTGTAAATCCTCGTAAAAGAATTTTTTTAAACGCAAAATTGACAAATTTAGCTTGAAGAAGGAATTGTTTTATTGTCCGTAGTTTAAAAATATTTTTGTCATTTTATTTTAAAGCAATAAAGATTCAGCAAAAGCCTTAAAGCTAAAAAAGTAAAGAAATTTTTGGTAAAAATATATTTACGGATGCCCTTGCTGATTTTAGGTGGTACATGGACACCGAGTTTGTGCAACTCTTTAACTTGTTATTTTGGGTTTGTGTAGCGGTGATTTTTGTGCCAAAACTCGTTGCTACACAAAGCCAAAATAACAAGTCAAAGAATTTCACAAATTCGGTATCCATGTACGCATTGACCTATTTCACTTAAAAATAAAATCAGAAAATTGCACAAACTTGGCATTGAGCACTCCCTTTGCCCATGTATATATCAATCTATTTTCACTTAAAAAGTCAAAGGAGCAGCCAGTTCTACGCTAGAGCCAAACAAAAAAAATATATGATCTCAATATGCTACATTTTAAATCAAGCAATGAAATAACATAAAAAAGGAAATTCATCTTAAGACTACACAAAAGAAATATCCACTTATCCTATATAGAAATTTTTATGTCTTCAGTTAAACAAAATTCCTTAACAGCATCCAAAAACTTGCTAAAATTATCTGAACTAGAATCTGCATACTTGCATTGCCACATAAATGCAAAAAAATGAGAATCAAAAATATCCTCTCTGGCATTCGACCATATGCATTTCCTTCCTACAAACAGGACACTTATGATGGCTACTAAGTAAACCTTCATTTAATTAATGTTCAGTCAATTAATGTTTTTTCCCTTTCGTTCCAAATTGTATGAAAACTTCAAATTAATCTTACCACATTCAGCCATTTTACCATGTAAACCATAAAATAAGCAGCGTACTTCCTAACCAGCATCCAACACTTACAAATCTTTTCCCATCAGTCAAATTCACTGCAATTATGCAACCAATTACGCCATTATAGGGTTTCCATAAAATTCAACTAGTCAGGTTACCATAAATGAAACAACAATTTAGCGATAATCCAAGGGGCACCCTTCAATATAACTAAATTTTCTTCTTTTACTGATATTTAATTTGAATAATAATCATAATACCCAGCTTTTGTGGATTGTTTGGCAATGATGCTGAGTTTCCATTACATTTAGTGGTGAGCTTTGGGGGTTCGCACGAACTTAAAATTTGTATCTAATTTGTGAGCTTGTTGTTCTATTTTGTTTGTGTATTAAAAAACAATAAAAATATTTTGAGTATTATAATCATATTTAGGCTTATGTCGGTCTTGAGCGTTACCTGATTTTGTTTAAATTTTGTCAAACTTTCAGCTTGATGAATAGTATTTATGCAAGAAACACAACATATATCAGTTTTAATGACACTTACATCAATCTTTGACCAACATATATCAGATTTAATAAAAATGTCTGTAAATGCAAAATATTTAAGATAATCTTGTCCTTGTGTAAAAAATGTATGCATGTTCATGATCCTTACGTAATCTTATGTATGGTTATGATACTTCTGTAAAACCTTTATGAAAAGTCATTGCACAACCTTAAAACCGTGTAGAAGATAACCTGATGTGAAAAGAAAAAAAAAGTTAATAATGTATAGTAGCTTCTTACATAAATTTTGCCACATAATTAAAATTTACTTGCTATTTTGGGTAATTTTTCCAATTTTTTGTTTTGAGTTTTAAGATTTTTTTTTAAAAAGGTTTTCTTATGTATGCACATTTAATTGTATTTCCTTTTTTGTAAAAAGTAGATTTAGTATTTTGATATTTTGTTTTTATGATCTAAAGTGCGAGCTCTTTGTTAAAATTTTCATGTCTCACTGTTGATTGATTGTATCCCTAGTTTGAAGCAGGATTTGCAAATTTCTTTCATTAAAGTAGAAAAAGGGAAAAAAGGGGGGATGCAAGCTGTAAAAAAGTTAGAGTAAGAAGCAGCTGAAAGGAATACTTTTCTTTCATTTAAAGTGGAACAAACAAGCTGACTTATATTTTACTCATCTGAAACTCTGCTATATTACTAATTAATTCAATTACATATGTAATGTATATACTGTGGTTGAATTAATAAAACTGGCTAATATTAGTAATCAGTGGTTATTGTTAAGAATAACCATGTTTTTGGTAAATGTGATAAATCATACACATTAATCTCATTAACCAGTTATTATTAATAATTGCCAATGAAATTTGGTCAGCCTGATTAATGAGGCATAATTTATTGAAGCTTCAACTCTAACGTAGTTTTTATGTCTAAGTGCTGTGATAATAAATCTGTTGCATGACATCAGGAGAGTTGGAAAAATAAAGCATATCTGAAATACAGATTTTTAGTAATGTTTTAATTTAAAATTATTGCTTTAAAAGTTCAATTATCAACATAGCTATTGATAAATGATACTTTTTGAAATTTTGAGTTCATAAATTTTAATACCATTTCCACAATACAAGTTTAATAAATTGTATAAAATTCATTACAGCTCATGTATTGATTCAATGGGTACTTGCAGAAAATCCCATCAACCACAAGAGACAGCGCCAATCGTGGCAAACCAGAAAAACCCATTTACTAAATACAAGAAAAAACGTTCCTATTTTTCTCTCAAGTTTATTATATTATCATTTATTTATATTTAATTTTTCATTAAAAATATTCATTATTTTTTCTATAATATTGCCATGTTGTGGCCATAAACATATTTTTTTTTAAGCCACTAAGATTCCATAACTTGAAATATTCAATAGCATGCTCTTCTATAGTAAGCAGGTCCCAAATTTTAAACATTTTTTTTTTTCCAAAAATGGGTGATAGAGAGAAAAAAGGAGTCTTGATTCAAGATTAATAACTAACACATGTAATCAAGGTTACACGAAATCCAGTATGTTAGAAGAAGACTTTTCCATTTTTGGCGAAAAATCGCTTAGTTTGGCGTCTTTTCTTTAATAGGCAAAAATGGTCGACGGGTTTTTATATAAGTACCATTCAATGCATTTACTTTAATAGAATATATTACAGCAAAGCTCTGCATAATGTATCCATATTTACAGTGTTTTTGTCACGTTCAGAAATTTTTCTTTTTATTGGGAATTTATTTCATCTCAAACAGATTTCCACAGTAGTGTTTTTGACTTTTTATATTTGCAGTGGCTTGAGTAGCATTTGCTTCTACAATTGCAACACTTAAATCCTTGACCACCTAAGTGGAAATGCTGAGGAGCGTCTCTGAGACTTATTTCATTCACTGAAATAAATGCTCCCTTGCAGACAGTAAAATCATTCCTTGTATACAGTTTTAAAATTCCATGTTTTGTACAACATTTATATGTTTTCATTTTTGTTAGAAATTATGACACCTATAACTTTCTGACTATCAACCTTACGTCTATCTATCTCTGGCATTCTCATCTATACGTTTTCTCCTACATTCTCTGTTAGAAATTTTAACTCTGACAGACACAACTTTTTTTCGCTTGTTTATTTAATGACTGCTTAGCAGAGAGTCAAGCTTCTTGATTATTCTCTGAGACTCCATGTGCTGCAAGAGAAGAGTTTTCCATGTTCTCTTCACAATCTTCTATTTCAGCATCAATGAAATATCTGGGGTTTTTTTTTTCTTTTCATCATCAATATTTTCTTTTTCAGTATCATGTTGTTCCCAATCAGTTCTGCCAAAACTCTCATTTCTGACTAAATCTGCAGTAGTTGTTTACCTCCAAGTCTTCACTTGATTGACCCAGTTGCATTTCAATATTCTCATCATTCATTGCACCTGTATCCTAACTAGCGGTTGAGATTGCTGCCTGATGTTGGCCATAATTACCAGACTGGTTTCTTAATACAATAAAATCTTCTTCACATGTAATTCCTGTCAAGGTATCGTTTGGCAAGTAAGTTCTTAAACCTACTTTTGCTCTACAGCCAAGCATAGCTTAATATCGACTGAGATCTACTCCAGAGTGATGTGTTTTGTTTTTCATGAATTGAATGAATTTTATTCATTCTGACCCTTGGTTGTATTGTTTGTTTCAAACCAAGTGGGTAACATCTTTTTGGTGTCTGCTATTTTAACTGAGTCTTGTGACTGACTATGTCTTAGCTTTCCATGAATAATTTTGACTTCATTCCATATTCCACAAACTTCTTCAATAATTTTATTGAAAAATTCTTGGCTGTTATCACTTTGCAAGATGCATGGTGGACCAAATATCATGAACAGAACCAATAGATGATCAGCAACCTCCTCGGCTCATTTTTTTTAACACTCTTAATTGAACAAATTTCAATTACATGGTCTTGAAAAACCATTATAAAGTCTATGTCCACTTGTGATTGCATGTCACCGAGGTCAGCTTGACACCTCAAATTAAATTCACTGCTTTTAATTGGTATAACAACAAGGCCTTTTCTTGGAACACTTTGTTGCTATTGACAGGGTCCACAAAAAATTCGAATAAATCAATACTATTCAATTGTAGTATTCTGATATGTGGCCTGAAATTCTCGTATCATCCTTTTTTGCTCTCCATTGCTGATTGCAATGTGAATCTCATGGATTATTTGAAAATTCTGTTCCATACAAGTATAATAAACAATCGATTCTTTTTCATTTTGTACTTGAATAATGAATTTCTGAATACTACCAATTTCAAAAATATCATATCATGATACTCATTGATATTCTTCTGATGTTTTGCCAGAAGAGTTTTCTTTGCTTACCTTAACTTTCACAATAAAAGAATTATACTGTTATCTTTAAAATAACCAGTGGTTTTTCCCTTTTTTCAATTTGAGTATGTCCAAATGATCGGTAAAACATGATGTAGTTGGGGGACAAGGACTTAGAAAATACAACTCTTCAAAGATGTGTTTGTGCAAATCAGCTGATCTATTTTGTAATTCAAAATGCCATAACGGTCAACTTTGTTGTAACAGCTACTAAGAAGTATTAAAGAAAACATACTACATTTTTCTTATTTTTTAAATTCCATAATTTTTATTTATTTTTTTTCTAAGCTATCGATTTAATTTTTTAACTAGTGCAAAAATTATTTAAAAAAAGTATTGAAATCTCTTCAGTAGTTTTTTAGACATTTGTGCATTAGTTCAACTTGGGATCCCATTTGGGAAATGGCATAGATATTGCATTTTTTTATTTCTTGTGACTCTTTGAAGAATAATTCTAAGACAGTTCCATTGACACAATCTTTAATCATACCTTATTTTGATCACTTTTACAATTTATATAATCAGTTAAAAATTAAAGTGTGTTTTAACCATTTTGGGATGCACTGTGTACAGTATATACACGAATGGAAAATCTTATCATAAGTAATCTCTCATTTCAGACTTTTACCAGAAGGTGTTGGTAACTCCTAGGTTTTACTGCAAAGGATTGGTAAAAGGCCAAAATGGAATCATATTAAGGCATACTTCAGACTTTTACCAGGCCAGGAAAACCTAAGATTTACCAGACTTCGGGTTTTTACCGTAACATATATATGTACTTCCTTAAAGATATCACAAAAATGTTATATATATACATATGTGTGTGTGTGTAAGATATAATAAAATACGATGGCTGTGTTAGGAAATAATTGACAACCTTAAAATTGACTCTTCTAAATTTGGTTTCTCCCCCTAAATTCATCTGGTCTCCCAAATTCGAGATCTTTTCATGTTACGTAACGCTTAATGCAGATACCTCATGTCCATCAAAAAAGTAGTAAACCGAAACTTTTTTAACTCAAACTGAAACTTTTTCACTCCGTCCCTTCTTCCTTTGAATTGCAAGCCCACCAGCGGCTGAGCGGTAAAGACGCTGAACACTGGTAGTTCGGTCCGAGGTTCGAATCCCGCGAACGGGCTGGCTGCATGGGCGTTTTCGTGGTTTTCCCCATGTGTAACGTGTATACGAGCCAGTTTCCCTTAGAAAGTCCTCCACGAAGGCATCCCTCCCTTTAGGCAGATAGCCCTCGTGTGCTTTGCCATAATTGAATAACCTAACCTAACCTAACCTTTGAATTGCTGCGGCACTTTTCGCGTACGCTTTCCTCCTGGCCAGATGCTTTGCAGCTATCTTCTTTGTTCACTGAGTATATACTGAACTAACAAAAATGCAAGACGCGTAAGATGCCCTTGTGGACCGAATATTGCGAATCCCAAATTGCTTTCTTCAGTAATAAAATTATTTTGAATTCGGGCATGTCTGTTTTGCCAAGTTTCTTTGCTTTGCATCTATTATGCCACCGCCAAGTTCCAAATCATTCGTATTGTGACATATATATATGGCTTTGATGGTCAGAGGGTTAAAACATTGAAATAACTAAAAAAACTACTATTAAAAAGAAGACACAGCGAACCATTTCGTTAGTAAATGAATAAGAATTCTGCTTTTTTTTTTTTTTTTTTTGGAAAAACATATTTAATTACATTGTTGTGCAGAAATAGTAAAGCATTTATTTTGAAATAAGTTAAACTGCATTAGCAATTTTTTTATGTATATAGTTTTGTTTATAAATCACTACTGAATTTCTAATAATAAATCTGATTATGCTATTAGAAAGGGGCAAATACCTCATTCCTAAAAGCATATTCAGAATTATTTTTCAAGGGGGGAGGTGTGAATGGGCAGTTAGATTAATCTAAGAATTCACTGATTGGAGCAACTTGTTCTTTTTTACTTTTGGGTTTGAGGTTTGAATTCCTTTTTGCCATCTCTTAGGGCTGTAGTAATTGTGTGGTGCAAGAGACTTCATTGGCTTCAAGTGAGTAGTTGCTTGCTCGTGTCACCATCTGTTAGTAGCAGTGAGAAGTGCAGCAATGCACGAGTTTCATATACTCTTGAAGATGATAATGACCTTGGGATTCGATCCTAGGTGAATTTAATCAAATTCTTACCGGTAACGCAAAAGAGCTCCAGTGCGATAGGTGCTATCGTTGAGTTGCTCTCGAGATTACTACAGGGCACTATTGCCTCTTTCTTCCTTTTTTCTTTTAGTCCCCCCCCAAGTATCTTAGAAGGAACTCGTCCATAGTTTGAAATTGGAAAATGGGATTGCCTTTTTTCTGGTAAATATGCTACTTTATGCAGAGGAGGTGAAAGGGTGTTTGATGTAGTGAGTGTAATTTTAAGGTGGATTGTAGCATTGCTCACTGTTTGTACTAATGACATTCTTTATTTAAAAATTTTATTTGATGAGAGAAACTAGATAAATTTTAGTATATGAATTTGGATTTATTAGATTATTAGCAGAGCATACTAGGTATATCTGCTTTAACATGCATATCATATATGATATGCTTCAGTTTCTCTCCTTAGACTGGCCATATCAAATGTGATGTAAGAGCAAAGTGTTGCTGGTGGTCCTCAGTATCATATTTGATATTCTGAAACAGAATGTTTTATTTCAAACTTTGATTGCTCATAAATTATGTCAGAATGAAATAGAAAGATGAATATGCCAAAGTAAAACTTTTAATTCATCAAAATAGCAACCTTATTCTGCGTAAATTTTTAATAAAACTCTGTTTATTTCGAGGGCAATCAGACAGAGGTCTCTCCTCTTCAGCAGCACTTTTAATTATGCCAGAATGCCATGAATCCTTATTGAAAGAATCTTGATGTTGTTAGCCTTCCTATTACTAGTATTATTTATTATTTTATTTAACATATGTAAAACACTCAATGCTTACAATATGCCTCAGATGGCTTAAACTCTTGTTTGTAAATATGGCAGTAGGATATAATAGGCAATAATAATTAAATTCTTGCATTTTTTTACTTCATTGTTATGAAGAAATAATTTAAATAAGTAAATATGATCATTATTACTAATTATTATTTAGTTTATATTCATTATTTATTTTACTTAAATTTTTTTTAATAGTATTAGAGTTCTGAGTTGTGTTCTGTGTTGAGTATCTAGTTATGTTCTGAGAAGTAGCATTTCAGTAACATATGCAGGCCAGGCATCTAAATATTTTGATATAAAACAGATTTTACAGGGCATTTTTTTTTGGCATGTCATGCTCAATTGGAAAATGCACTCAGGCACACAGCTCCATTCTTGGCTCCAGGGCAGGTGGGAAGTCTATTATTTTTGTAAGGTTACTGTTGTTTTTCATTAACCAGTTATTTTATGTTTTGGATCTTTACTTTCACTTCTTGCTTCCGTTTCCTTGCTAGAGTGCAAATTAGTTTGATTATTTAAGATGAGCATGTTTCTGCCACTTGAGGCCATGCTGCTAGGTTAGCTATCCCAGATAAGATAGTATTCTTCGCCTTTGCATTGTAGTTTGCTGATATTTAAATCGTTATGCAGGTAAGAGGTTTGAGCTAACTTTGTGTTTAATCATGTATGTAGCCTTTGCCTCCTAGACTTAGTTTAAATTTGAAGTTACTGTTACTTTAAGTTACATTGCCACAGGTGGTTGGTTGATTTGTAAGCCTGTGTCATGCATTTATGTTCCAGTTCTGATTTGATAAAAAGGTTGGTTTTAAAACCTTAAGACTTTGTAGCTCTGTTCAATTGAAACAATAATTCTCTTCAAGGTCAGTTAGGAATTTGAAATTAGTTAGTTTATGCTAGCAAAGAAGACTAAACTTTATAGCGTAAAGAAGTTTAAGAAAGGGATGCCTTCATTGAGAACTTTCTTAGGAAACTGGCTTGTAGTTAAATTACACATGGAGAACAAACACAGAAATGCCCATACAGCCAGCCTGTTCATCATGACTTAAACCCAGTTTGAATTATCAGCATTCAGTTATGTTATCCTCTTAGCCACTGATGGACAGTTTTAATATATGACAAAGAAGACTTGCTAAACGTTATCTCATGACCTCTTCAATACGGTTAACGACTCAAACATAGATGACTAAGGTTTATAAAATATCTATATTTCTATAAGATATTTTGGTACTTACATATTTTCCCATCAACCATTTTTGAGAAGTAAACACTGTGTCTGAACAATGTGATTTAGTGCCAATAATGGACAATAGTAATGCCACAATACCTTCATAAATGTTCACTTAAGTTTTATGTTATCTTGATCCTCAACAAGCCAGATTATTTTCTCTAAAGAAGTGTATAAATTAATTGCTATTTCTTTCCTTTTTTATGTATATCTTACATTTTTGGGAAGAGAAAATGGAACAAAATTTGGAATATACCTTCTACACATCAGCAGGCAGTAGAGTTATTTTCGAAGTTAAAGGAGTGATTGTATTGGTGTGCTCCCTCAAAACATTTAAAAGATTCTGAGATTTGGCAAAATGGTACAATTAAAACACCACTTATATTTGTATTTAAACGAATTTATCTTGCATCGAGTTCACAAAAAAGTTAGCATCTTTTTTTGTTTTAAAACACCATTAGAGATTTATGACTACAGAAAAGATTGATGCTAATTTTGAAGACTTTGTTTGTCAAATAGTCTTCAAAGTTTAAGCTCATGTTTATTTAAGTTTTTATGTGCTGTATCCATAATGTGTATTTGCTGATTATTGAATTAAATAATAAGCAATTTGTGATTATCTAACTAAATAACGAGTAACAAACTTTTGCTGGAATGGAAGGGTCTTCTGCTGGAAAATTTGGTGAGGTGTCTACCAAACTTCTGCAATTGGTGGAAAAATATGTAGGTACTAATATTTTAATTACATCCATGAGTTCATTCTTTCTTGCTAAGAAATTAAGTTTTTAATTTACTTTATATTTATTTTTGATAGACTTTTAATGAAAATGAGTTTATAAATTTCTTGTTTTCGTAGGATTCTGTGTCTCCTATTTATGCTAACATCCCCAAGCCTCTTGGGAGACTACCTTCTATTCCTAGACCTGATCAAATTCCACTTCGAGTTCTGACAAATGATTGGTTTGAATATGTTGATGAAGAGAGTGGTCGAAAATATTATTTTAATTCTGCCTCTGGAAAAGTAACATGGAAACCTCCTCGACGTCGTGAAAATATGCAGGTAAAAGTATTTTCTGTGCCAAAATAAATCCGGTGAAGTAAATTCTGGTTCTGATAAATTTCATTAAACAGAATGTGATGCATTCATAACTTTTTATGACATACTTGTTGAGTATGCCATATATGTTTTTCATAGGAAATGCATCATTAAACTTCACAAATATTATAACTTGTAGTTTCTTTGTAAGCTCCTCTTCATATTATAAATATGAAAGATTTGTTCAATAATGTTATCAGATATGAAAATTCAGCAGAAAAATATGTACAGTTTTCCTAAGCATCTGCAGAATTTCACAAGTGATTTAGTAACATTTGTGAATGTTTTGCCAAAAACAAATACAACTTTTCTGATTTTGTGCACTGTGCATACATAATGAGCTGAATTTTTTATTATATAAATGTACATGGAATACAATTCTGCTGTTCATGCACATATTAGGAAAGTTAATCATTTGTTCCTAGTTTATTGCTTGCTTTCCCAAAAAGGGGAACAAAACAATTTTGGCAGTGATACTAAGACTTTGTCTTTTTGACTGCTATTTATCCACAATCATATTCTAAAACTGCTTCATATTTGAGCACTACAAAGATAAAAACCTAGTATATATGTCATTGAGTTCCAGCCTAAAATGGTATTAAATTTGTTTTTGAAAAGTGTGCATAACGTAGCATTTCATGTTGTTTTAAAAGACTTAAAAAAGATGTGTAAGCATATATGTCTATATCAGTGCAGATTTTATTCGGTCATACTGTTGTGTATATTCATTACTGTTGTGTATAAACATAGTGAATTAGAGCTTATTAAAGATTTCAAAAACATTAAAGCAAAAGATAATGTAAGAGTAGTAAATTTCTAGAAATATGCAGGTTATTTGGAAAGTAAGATCTGATTTCTTTTAAAAAGTCACAGATTTTTTTCAAAAGGCTTTTTTTAGGAATCTGGAATCGGGTGAGAAACCACATTTCATCCCCTGTGACAATCCTCTGTAAAAAATTGATCTCCTTCCTTATGATATTGGTCCAAAAAATCAAGAGCAAAAGCCATTCTTTTCATGTGGTTTTCCTCAGTAAGCAGCCTGGGAACCATGTAGCACAATTTGTGAAATTTTAAGTTTTCAGACATAGTTTTGTGCAAAGTTGTTCAAGCCTGATTCGGAAATTCCAGTGCTGAAACTGAAAATGTGAACTGCCAGTTTTCACAAATCTTTTCATCTATGACATTGGCAAAACCTTCTGTGATCACCGATGATTAGCCTGATCATGGTTCATCGTGGTCATTTTCCAATCCATCCTTGAAAGCTGTCACCTACTTACGCACTTTGCTGTCACTCATAGCATTGAGACCATATACATCACTTATCTGTCAATGAATTTTCGATGCTATGATGTTCCTTACTGTCAAAAACCAAATCACTAACTTTATTTCACAGTCGACGGGCTGATCAATTGTTTTAAACATTTTGAACTAACACTGTACACAGCACACTGAAACATTACCAATGGAAATGGCACCATTTGATCAGAAAGGCATGCCAGGAACTGGTATGAAAGCACATTTTGGTGTTTGTGCAACTTTAAATTAGCTATGGCAATTCAGACCTTAGTTTTCAAGTATCCTGATATGCTATTAAGAATTACTGCGAATTTTGCTTTAAAATATGTTGCATTTATGCTACTGTTTATGAAGTCACGTAAAATTATTGAGCACTGAAAGTATAGTCCATACAAATGGTGTGCTGTGATGAATATAGAAGTGTAGATTCTGTTACAGTCTGTTATTGAATCAAGAATTCACCCTAAACATCATTTTTGAATTTTAAATGCAGTACAAAATCCGGACCTCTGGACCACCAGCAACTTTTTTTTGCAATTTTTTTTTGTATGCTTTATACATTTGATGTTTTTTTTATAATGAAACGTGGCAAGTCCTGATTCTTGATGTTACGTCAGCACTAAATAAAATACCTCCATATTGAAGAAACAATCATTTAGTTGCATAAATCTCTGTGATCAATAATTTAGTCTGTAGCCGTCTTTATGCTTAGCATGCATCTCAAACTGAAACATTCAACAGAGGCTGTTCGTACATTCTTTAGAGGATATTCATTATAATTACAGAAATATTTTACCTAAAATTTTCATGTTTTAAATATTCTATTTGATAACCCTTATTCTTCATTATCTTTATACACCGTTAATTTCTAAGACAATAAAAAAAAGCCTTTTGTAGTATTGGAAGAGGTGTTTTATTCCATTGCTCCAAAAGCACAAAAATACATTGGTGATAGATCAGAAGATTTAGTAGGGATATGGCTGAAGGGTGTGGCTTCGATACCTGTTTCTTGTTCCATTTTTTCCAAGAAATTAACAGTAAGTTTTAATGTGTCGCTGTTTGCTTTGTCTTGATGCAGTTCTACTGATTGATCACACTGTGTGTAAAGATAAGGTATTTCACATTTGAAAACTGGGTATAAAATATGTTTTCGATGATATATGGAATTGATCTTAACATTTTTCTCCACTGTCTTTATTTTTAATTTGCCATTGTATGAAAAACCAGCAACAATCACAAATCCCTTTGCACAACTTTCTTTAGATTCCTTGAACCATGTTTCAAGACTTTTTTCTCATCTTAGTTGATAATAAATGGATCTCTTTTTATTGCAGTCATTTAAGTGTATCCAAAATTCGTCTATTGTAGCATTTTTCCATTTTTGTCCAGATAAATGTTTCTCATAAAGAATTCTGTGTTCAGTGTTATGTTGTGGAGGTAGCACATTGTTGTTTCACCTTTTTAAGATTCGTATCAGCTAATCACTTTGTTTACAGTTGACACTGAGCATTTTAATGATTTTCCAAATGCCCTTTGACTTGGCAGATTTTCTTTTAACATTAAAGATCTTACTTTTACAACATTCGAAACATTCTGTTTTTTCCGTGGATACATGTTTGGAAAAAGTTTTCCACTTGAAGCTAAATTTGGACATTCCCCCCCCCTTTGTTGTTGAAATTACATGTTGTGTCTTTAAATATTGAAAAACCATGGTTTTTAGAACATTTTTTAATAGCTAGATATGAATAATTTTCATTGGAAAGAACACAAACATAGCATTCCATCCATTACTTCTTTAAAAGTGACATTGTACATCAAAACAAAACTTCAAAAATATAGTTGTATTTATAAAAAACATTTCAAGTGGATGAATTTTTTTACGGCAAGACAAAATTGTCTAAAAAAAATGCAAACAGCCTCCATACATTGAAATATCATTGATTTTACACCCACTGAATAATTTATATTGTTGATGCCAACCTGGTGAATCATTTATTATTTTTTAATTTTCATCACTGTATGACCATGAACATACAGAAGCTTGAGAAATGACTCAAACAGCAGTGTCTAAACAATTTTTTTTTTAATATTAGTAATTGATTACTAGAGACGGAGCAACTTTTTTTGTTAACATTAGACTTGGCGATGATTACAGACTTCAACTAACTATTGTGCGAAGTGTTGATCATGTTGACAAGGAAACATTTAGCAGAAATGTTTTTTCCATATGCAAAGTAATAGATTTTGTAAATGATTTTGAAGCCTATACATTAAATTTAGTGCTATTTGAATTGAGAATAAATGATTTTTTTTATTCAGATAAGCCCAGGACCAGTGCTGATGTCTCGCTGGGCAGTAGAATTTATTTGCTTTAAGAGTACTTTTACAGAATGAGCACTTAAAATATGGAAGAAAAAGTAACTTGAATATTTGATTTCTGTCTTTTCCATAAGTTTTTGAAAAACTGCATTTCATATTTTTTGGAAAGCTTTGGAATATGAGGACTGTATGTAGATATTATCATGTAGAATTTTTTCTAGAGCTTACACTTTTCCTGGCATTGGGTATGATATTTTTGAGTAAAATTAAATTGGAAATGTATATTTCTGTAGTTTTGGAAAATACAAAATTTATGGCATTCGATAGCAGATTTTCTATCATTAAAATGGAATTCTTGATTTTTCTTTATACGCTTGTACATTATTAACTGATTTGCACAAAAATTTTAAATTTCGTCTCTTTTACTGTCCTCAGCAAGAGCCTTATAACTACACTACAAAGTTGACGATTCAGAATCATTCAAACTTTGAAACTTCAGTGATTTCAGATTTTAAATCATTAATTTATATATAGTAAAATGAGTTGTAGAAAGTTTAATGTTAAAAATCTTAATTTTCTTTTTTTGTAAAATAATGAAACATCTATGATCATTAAAGAGTCAAAATTTACAAAGAAGTTGAATCTTAGCTTTTTTTTTTTTTGGTTATGTATCTTTCCGCTTAAGTTGTTTAAGCAATTTATTTATTTATGCTATTAATTTCTGTTTTAATATTAGAAATGTGCAAACCAAATGTTCAAGTCCTGTAATTGCTGTGTGGAGAATTCTCCCTTAATAACCAATTGAAATATTTTAATTATCAACAACCTATTTATAACTTTTTTCCAGTGTTGGTGATAGTAATTTTTGGGTTTAAACCTTACTGGATTTCACTGTTCTTTAACTGATTTATGATTTGAGCATGATCATCTCTATGAAAACATCAGTTTATAATCTTTCTTTAGCATTTTTTTTGGCATGTTCCATTAATTGGAAAATTTGAGTTCTTTTCCATCAAAGCCATAATACATGCCACTTTACTTCTCTTGTTATATTTCTTCAACCTATTCGGTTTGGCTTTTTTTTTTTTTTCCTTTTGTGACGCAACTATGTTTTTCATCTAATCTTCCTCCTTTGATTTGGGATTTGTCAAGAAATTAATAAAAACAAGTGGCTATCCTGTTTCTTTAAGCGAGAGGTATTCTGCATGAAGAAAGACTGCATTTGCATAGCTATCCCATGTATTTAAAATATGATTTAAAATCAAAATGCCATTTGAGCTGAACAGGTTTCGGTGTCATTAAATTATGATTGGGGCATTATCACTCCAATGGACGATTTCAATTATATCATTTTCATTTAGTATTCTGTACATATTCCATTAATCAGAAAGTTTCAAATTTTACTTGTGATATCTGAAAATCTTAAAGTGGTAGTTATCATCATCATCATCATCATAATATATGGTAGTTGACTGTAAATTATGGCAAGTATATCTGCAGACTTGCTCTCTTGTAACTTTATATAACATATTCCTCACAATTTATGTTAAATTGCTTCAAGAATTCTTGATTATTCATATTACTGCATTAATTTTAAAGACTTTTCTAGATTTGCAGTTCAGTGTATGCAATTTTCTAATATTCATAACTAATTGATGGATCAGTTATGAATATTAGAAAAATTTTAGTCTTTTGAGAAAAGACTAAAAGGGAGACATCATTTACAGAACATTAATTTTCGTAAGATGTTAACTTTTTAGGGATATCGCACCTTTGTTTAAAATGTTCCATCTGGTCGAATGGGAGTCAAAAGGATTCGTTCCACAAGATGGGGTTTTGCATCACTGGGCCTAACTTTATGGGGGAGGAATCACAAAAAAGTTTAAGTCCTAATGTCATAACTTTTGGTACTATTTTAGATTATTACTTGAGCTATCAAAAAGGGTAAAATGAGCATATAATAATGTGACATGAAAATGTGTAAAATAAATTGCTTACTGTGAGAAATAATTTTTGGAAGTGCTATTTAAATTATTCTGAACTGTTAATTGACAAAATGCATTAATAAACTTTAAAAATACAAGAAAGACTATTTACAAGAAAAAGTAACAAAATCTTTCACAGGAATAGAAGGCTGTCACTCAGCAAGCTCTGTCTGATACAATCACTAGAAATATAGAGTAGTATGTCTAAAAATAGATTACTGTGTCACTAAAATATAGATTAATAGTCTGATAGAATCACTAGAAATACAGTTAAAAATATAGCTCTTTAGAAAATGTATCATCACGCTCATCCAAGTCACTAATTGGCTCATTTATGTGTGAGTATATCCTTCATGTGATAAACAATGCTTTCTCATGATAATAAAGGGAAGTTAAGGCTTTCTGAAATAAAAAGAAAATTATACAAAATATAAAAGCTAAGTAATAAGCAATGCAAAGTGTAATAAAACTCCATATAGTAACCCTAAAAGATCCTACATAGATAGTAACAAAAAAGGATTTGAAGCGATATCCGAACACAAATGTTTATATCATATGACTAGTTAAAAGAGCCAAGCTGTGTTTGTTTACATTCCACTTCGCCTTCTTCCCCACAACGGCTGACACTAGTATTATACAGAATGTGATTAAATTGAAGCTTGGGATCCTAAAACTATATTCAGTTCAAAAGTAATAGACACAGAACACCATCTAGGTCTTTAAAACATGTTTTAGCTTAAAATGCATATATGCATCACCCATCCCTTGCAGTAGTTCTCCATTGATGTGTGGGTTGGACACTTGGTTGTGAGGGACGTTTGTAGGGAATGCGTGTATGGTACACTTGTCCTGAAAGGGTTACTAACAGACTGAACAAAATAATAACATTGATCACATCAGAAAGTTAAGAAAAAAGGCAGTTCACAGTGCTATTTGAGCTTAAATGAATTGAAATGCAATTCCTCCCCTTCTCTGCTATGCAAAGAAAAGAAACTAGTAAGTACAATGTTCTGTTTTAAACAGACATTGCTCTTTGAGCTTCATTTATTCTACAAAGGGCTCCTGCAACTTCTAAGTTAGAAAAATGCAGCCCCCTACAACCTTTCAAGGGCTGAAAATGAAATGACTTTCACTAGCTGTCAGTTGATGTTTAAAGATAAATAATGTGCAGGATGATTCTGTAGTATGATAGATAATAATGTTTCTATGAAAAAATCTTGGGTAATCAGGACAAAAATTGAAATGTAGTACATTTCATTTTCCTTGAGTATCTTATAAAAAAAAAAGATAGAAGTTTGGTAATATATTTATTTTAAGTAACCAGTTAAATTTAATTTGAAGTTCCTTTCCTATAAGCCTTTATTCCCCTAATTGTCAATGCCAGAATATTTAAATTTGGTAGCGTGCATGAAGTAATGCAAATTCTACCAGTGGGGGAAAATGTTTAAGTATCGAGTTCTAGAAGGAAAAGTTAGAGAGTGTGGGCAAACTCTGTGCTTGTTGTTGCGTGAGCTTTGGCTTAGCATTTATTGCTGGTTAAATGTGGCATAACAGCTATTACTTTGCTGCCACTAGTTTATCAATGCTCTGTTAGGAAATGGAATAGTCTGAGCCCTGTATCGTAATTCTACTACTTGTGAATATCGTATAAGAAAAAAGTTCCCAGCCAAAGTTTATATAATGTGTGATATTTGAGTAGAAATTGCTCATACCATATGAGATTATGTATTCTCTTGCAAAAATTGAAGAGAATTATGCCATATGCACATCTCAATAATTTTGTCAGTAAGAAATGTTATTGCTAATGGTATAGTTTGGAGATGATGTTGGTACTTAATGAGAGCAGCTATTAGGGTTATGTGATGTGAATCTGTTCAAAAACACATTTTCACGTGTGAATTCTAATTTTGCTGATTTCTAGGATGTTTGTTTGTTCTTTCAAGTTAATGTGGGCTTCATGTTCATGTAGAGGCTCTATTTTTCATTTGCTCTTGTAATGATCACTGGGTATCATTACAGAGAAGCAAAGGGTAAGGCTTTTGATATCAATTACTGGTAAATAGATTATTCAGTTGATGAAGCTATTTCACAGTGCAAAAGTGTAAGTCTGTTTGATAACAATGGTGCTGTGTGCTTCAAAAATCTCTACAAGCTTATGTATTGTTATACATATGGGGTATATCAGTACAGTGGTGACAAAGTTTCAGGGAAGATAAGAGTACACCTAGATGATGGGAAATCACATAGCAATGCGTGGTCAGAAATGCTTTCATGACGCAGTGGTGATGACACAAAACATAAAAAAGGAAGGACATAAACAGTGAAACAAAACATGTTTTATTATGTTTAATACAGAAGAAACCAACAAATAAGAACAAGAACAAACAACGATCATCATTAAAGAAGGTGTTCAAAATTATGACCCCAGATCGTGAAGCAGGCCTTACTTCTCCGGTGCATGGAAGATCTGCATCATGAATGGAAGATGCGTGACGCACAGTTCCTGCATCACGGTCTGAGTCGTAATTTCCAACACGTTCTTTGATGACGATCGTTGTCTCTTTATGTACCTTTTCTTTATTTTTGCTGTGCTCTGAATAATAAACATGTTATCTCACCCGTTTGTGTCCTTTCTTTCTTGATTTTTGTGTGGTCACTAACGTGCCAGGAAAGTGTTTCCGACCATGCATTGTTATGTGATTTCCTCTCATCTAGGTGTACTCTCTCTCTCTCCTGAAAGTTTGTCACCACGGTACTGATACACCCCGTATGTCTACTATGATCTGCAGTCAAATGCCATCCCAAAATGCAGCTGTAATGTAGTTTTATATTTTGTTATTTTCTGACTGTTTTCTGGTTGGCTTTTTTATATTGATTAATATGTTACATGCTTCCTTATAATTCTCATTAAAATTTGAATTGATTTTTAGTCTGCTCCTTTAAACAGTGAACCTAGCAGCTCAAAATCTGTCCATTCCTCTTGTATTGTATTCCTCTTGTCCGAACATATTTATACCTTGAGAAAGTCGAGAGATAAGAGAGTAGCCCCATTTAACAGATGATGCTATTAATAACAGATAATAGATATCAGATAGCAAGGTATGGCATTGGTGAAAGAATCAAAAAATTATTCTTTTAAAAAAATGATCCACCTCAAAAATGTAAAATTATTGCCCACTTCACACGTCTGCAAAGTCAAAAGAATGACAAATTCTAAAATAGAAGCTACTGAGCCGATAATAGATGGTGAAAATTCTCCATGTTTGAATATTTCTGAGGAACAGTTATCCCTGAGTGCCTCATATAAACATACAGTCAGTTCCACACTGCCCCAATATTTTTGTTTAACATTATGTTGTATATCACTGTACTGGTACACCCCGTATGTCTTCTATGATCTGCAGTCAAATGCCATCCCAAAATGCAGCAGTAATGTAGTTTTATATTTTGTTATTTCCTGACAGTTTTCTGTTAGACTTTTTTATATTGATTAATATGTGACATTCTTTCTTATAATTCTAATTAAAATTTGAATTTTTTTTTTCAGTCTACTCCTTTAAACAGTGAACCTAGCAGCCCAAAATCTGTCCATTCCTCTTGTGTAGTGCCTGATCCTCCTCCAAAGCAGCTGAAACCAAAATTAAAGAAGCTAACTCATAGTAGTAATGAAAGTTTAGAATCCTCACCATGTATGTTTACCATTCTTCCGCCAGGTTGGAGTCAAGAGTCCGATTTAAGTGGCTCTGTATACTACCACAATGAAGCATCAAAGAAAAAGGTATTTATTATGAAATATCTAGATGTAATCATTTATCAGTTTTTGGGGGTGGAAGGTTAGTAAAGGATGTGAATTTGTGTTTAGTTTTGCAGTTTTGTAATTTATTTATAGGAACCAAAAATTTGAGTTTTAAAATATTTTCTGATAAATTACTTTTAAACTTGGAAATAAACCTATATACCATATTTCTTTGACTCTGAGATGCTCCTTTTCCCTCATATAAATATTTCTAAAAATGGGATGGATCTTAGAATTGATGGTGTTTTGCCAGATTTCTACAGCCCCCCCCCAAATTGCTGAATATTCTGAGCAGATAATTTTTTTTAAATTGCTAATTCAAACTAGAATATTGTTATTTGTAATAAATTGAAGCAAATTATTAAAATATTTTATAGATGTGTTTGAGCATTTTTTCAGCATTTCCTTTCTTGGAATATCTTTTTTGGCAATATTGGAATTAGAGCAGTGCCTTAGAACTACTGGCATCTCAGAATGAAGTACGAAGTGTGAGTATTGTGTCAGTTGCTCCAGACTGTGTAAAATTGCCAGAAAATTGGTAAACTACCTATTCTGCATCAAAATGCTGATACACAATGTACGCTTAAGCCAAACCTGTTACAAATGGTGGATTTTAGGAATTGTTGTACATCTTTCGTGCTAAATCAAGGTTAGGCTAATTTCTGTTCCTTGTGTTCAAAATTTAAGCTAAACTATGCTACTGATGTTATTTTGTAATGGAGTAATCTCATGCAGCGAAAATGCCAAACTGCAGCTGCATCTTTTCTTCTTCCCTCCTCTTTCATACAGAACTTTTTTTTTTAATCATTTTAGCATAGAATATTAGACCAACTATGGTACACAAAAAGAAACACGAAAACCATACTTTTTTGTCTGATATCTCTTACCTATTATTAATAGCGCTGTCTGATAAATGGTGCTATTCTCTCATCTCTCAACTTTCTTAGGTTATAAATATGTTTGTAATTTGGTTTTTCAGTTGCAGATTTATTTACTCTTGATAAAGAGGGACTTTGTTCACCTCGAAATCGATAGAGTTTCAAGGTGAGTTTGCATGAGATTGTGCCTCAAATAAATCATAAAAGTGAAGCAACAACCTGTGTTAGGTGTGGATTTTTAGCATAGCAACTCTATCGATTTCAAGGCGAACAAAGTCCATCTTTATCACGAGGAAAGAAATCTGCAACTGGAAAACCAAGTTATGAAGAAAGTTGAGAGATGCGAGAGTAGCACCATTTATCAGATGGCACTATTAATAATAGGTAAGAGATATCAGACAAAAATGTATGGTTTTGGTGAAAGAATCAAAAGCTTATTCTTTCAATAAAAATGTTCCTTTTTAGCTCAAAAATGTAGAATTATTGCATACTTCACATGTCTGCAAAAGCAAAAGAATAACAAAATCTAAAATAGAGGTTACTGAGCTGATAATAGATGGTGAAAAGTCTTTATGTTTGAATATTTTTGAAGAACAATTATCCCTGAGTGCCTCATATAAACAAAAGTCAGTTCTGAACTGCCCCAATATTATTGTTTTAACATCAAGTGGAAAGAGACCCGTGCGTGACCCATGGGTGATGCTCCTGGCACAGAATGAAAATTTTTTTTTATCTACCGGTGATGTTCTTGGCAGTGAACATGTTTTAAAAGTGTGGACTAAGTAATTTAACCACATGATTGTGCATTCTAAAGTGGTAATTACATTTAAGAGAAATACTGTTTCAGTTTATTTTGAATGTCTTTTATTTATATGTTTTAGAGCGATTTAATTCACTATTGAGTAACTGTTTTATCTATCTGCTTAACCTTCTATGAAAGATAGTTTAAATGCTCCAAAATACAAATAATTGTCAACAAAATAAAATATATGCTAATTTGTATTCTATGTAGAGTTTATAGTTGGCATCAAATGTGATGAACCATTTAAAAATTTTCAATTTTTTGTTTGACGTTTTAGTAATTCCAGTACTTTTGTATTTATCAGCACAAACTCACTAAGTAGGAACTTTAGATAAAATGATTAAATTAAAATATCTATATAAACTGCTTCACATCTATTCATATGAAACGTATATGCTAGTGGGTGTAAACCAGATGTTACCCATCTAGTTATCATATCAAAATCCTCAAATCATTTTATTTATAAAGATTTCAGATTTATCATGAATGATTAACAAGCATTTTTTTTATACAAGCATTTCATAATTTAAATTCATAGATTTAAAAATTTGGGACTAACCGTATTCTGTAAGAAAGAACTTACTTTTAACTTTTTACTAAAAGATCAAATTTTTCAATGTTTCTATTAGTTTGTAAAAAATAAGTTTAGCAAATTAATTACATTCTTTGTTCTATCGTGAAATCATTTTGTGCTTTGCTAACTTCCAAGTACTATTTTTTTTAATAACTAGCAACCCTAGCACAAAGTAGGTTGATTAGTTTATTATTCCATAATTTTATTTCTATACAACAAAATTTTGAAGCTGATTTAGCAATGGTTAATTAGTTTACTGTTCCACAATTTTATTTTAATGTAAGAAAATTTTAAGCTATTTTAACAGTGGTTAGTAAGTACAAATGATCTGTGCTATGTAAATTACTGCATGAAAAATTATTAACAACTGTCAAAAGTTTCTACCATCCTAAATTACTAAAACAAGTAACAGAGACATCTCAAATTTATAAAATAATAACTGAAATAATTTGCCTCCCAACAGTGAAAAAAAAGGGGATGAAAAGTGAGAAAAAATTAAATGTCAACAGGAAGTCTCTCGGAAAATACTGGACAAAGTAGATCTTGTCTTATGAGGTAGCAGCAGATGTTTTCTTAAAACTGCCTAGTGTCCTGGGCACTTCACAAATGCATGAAAGAAAAAAATCAAAAGTGTTTAAAATAACTTGATACACAAAAAAATCTAGGTGTATGCGAAAGGAAGTTTATTTTTTTCCTTCTGTTATTCTTATAATTGTATTCAGTTTCTTTTCACACATCTTAAATTCATTAATATGTTTGGTTATTTATTTTTAGTGTTTTTATATTTTTATGAATAATATAATTATTCATAGTTACAAATGTGTAATTGAGGAAAGGATCGAAATCATGAGATGTATGCAAAATAATTTATTTTGTAATATCTTTAACCTATATTGATACTGGAAAACAACAACTAACAAATTTAAAAACCATGCATAATACTTGTAATTGAATCATAATATGATTTTTGTAAAATTAGATTTATTAGTCATTTCTTTTGGTAGATATGGCAATGTTAATCCTTTTTTTAGCAGGGGCGAGTGATTTATCATGCAACTTTTACATGTTTTGGGAGATAATTCATTTCTTTTATTGGATTTTGATATAGTGGTCTAAAATCTGATCCCTTGAAGTTTATTATAGAAGGGTTCAACTGTAAACTATTAGGTTATGTAGTCAAAGTTGTTAATTTCATTAGTTTACAAAGTTTATATTAGATTTCTGGTAGCTTCAATGCAGAAATTTAATGTCTTTTCAAAGAACTGAAAGAAATTCAGTCTCGAAATATCTGTTTTAGATTTGTAGGTAAATGTGCATGCTGAAACTGGTCCAGTTTTATCTGCTCTGCTGCTCCAGTTTTAAAATTTAAATGCTCAAAACTCCTGCAGTTTTCAAGATATTCTGCTCCAACCGATATTTTTGAAAATTTGTTATTATAGCTGGTACATTTTGTAAAATTTTCTTCTACTCTAAATTGACCTAAAGGTATTTTTTGCAGTCACATCACTGGGTGTATATTTACCCAATAATGAAATAAAATGTTAAAAATAATAAGAAACTTTGTTTTTGTAGGTGTAACAATTTTATTCCAAAGGCTTGATATTATATATATATATATATTGTAGAATTTTGGGCAGTTTGATGTTAACTGGTACCTGCTGGTATACTGCTATCAATCTGTTAGAAGTTTTTGCGAATGAAATATACATATTTTTGATAGCAGATGAAACACATTTTTTTATTTCTATCACGAATTGTTTAGTAGTCGCATTCAAAGTTGCCTGAGATAGATTGTTATTCTCTTTAGCTTCTCTTCATCTCAATATGAACTCTGCTAAATAAAAAGGGTGATACCTGCCCTCAAACCATTTCCCAATTATTATTCCAACTTTTCATTGGCTGGTATTAATTATTTTCATTACCATTTATTAGATTTCTGTTCGAGCATAAGATCCAGAGGCACATGATTATTCTATTTGATATTAACACACATAAATTTATTTACATATCATACAATGGTTATAAGCATAATTGTTAGGCACATTCCTTTGATATTTTTAGCCTTAACACCTTCACTCTTCCAAAACTAAAGTTATCGAATAACTTCAGAGACAGGATACTCGGAGCGCCACATAATGGCGGGAGTTACCAATTCATAACATTCAATGGTATATTTTCAGGAACCATTTACCACTATGTACAGTTTCATTATGTAAGAACTGGAACACTTGCAATTTTTTGGCAAAATGCCACATGCCTGGGATTAGTAGATTATTTAAGCTTTGAGTCCTTAGGAAGTCTAGTAAATATGTGGAGGAAAATGCATTAAAAGGTTTAATTAGGATTGAAGAGATGCCTTGAGAGCTTTCAGTAAATGGTTGACCAAAATGGCATAATCCAGATATGTGTTTGCTGTTATTGTTCAGGTTTGCATTGAAAGAAAAATTTTAAAAAAATTACTCTTAGCTTTAAAAAAAAAGTATCATCTTTCTAGAATAGCCTCTAGAATTACTGTAACTTTTGCAGGAAAGCACTGTTGTGTATGATATTATGGGTAGTATATTGATAGGTGCAGGCTATATCAAAATACTAATTTTGTCATATATTTCAATAGAATAAATAATAAGATTGCAAGTTTATGGTTATTTTCCACATATATTCAGTAGAAAATGGTTAGGTAGGGAAATAAACCGAGAAGTGGTGTAGTTTTTCTTTATTAATTTTGCTCTTTGTAAGTAAAGGCGAAAACTGCATGCTGTGTACTTTTCTCAGGGGAAGTTGAAATATGTTAGATTATTTTAAAAAACACGTGTGAATGAATATACTAAGATTGCTGTATTTTCTATTTCGAGTCAAAGTTGTTAATTTCATTAGTATTCTTTTTATTTACACAGTGTATTTTTTGCATGTACATACAGAATGAGTCGGAAGATTTTTACATTTCATATGCTAAAGAAACTAGACAGAATAAGTAAGTGTAGAAACATGTGAGTAAATGTGGCAGAGCTTATCTTTGCAAACTATTTCGTTGACGTGCCAAGTATAAATTTAATTTTCAGGTAATTGAATAGATGTGATAAATTTTAATTATAAGATATTTTTCTAATGTCAGTGAATTTAACAGCTAAAAACTTCCCCTCCCCCATAAATTCAGTTAAAATAATGTGTATTTGTCAAGCTGAAAATATAATTTTACTGGCAAGAATCTTACTTGAGTATGACTGTATGTATCTGAAAATTAATTTATTGTATGTCATAAAGTTGTATCGAAGTTGCCATTCTAACTGTCGAACTGCATAAGATTTGAAATGCAAGCAAATTGTTAGTTCATATCTCATTTTAGTAGCCAAAGCATTAGCAACTGTTCAGATAATAACTGATGTTGTATACATACATTCTCATATCAGAGCGGGCCAAGTATTTCTTTAATTAAAATATTATTCATTTCAGCATTTTAAGTTAGAATTTGTACTACAATGAAGCTTCATATGCAAACTCATTAAAACTTTTGAATACATCCTATAGATGATTCCAAATGTCCGGTGTAAGTATATAGTGAGTATATATTATATAGCGAGTAGAGTTTTGTGAAATCCTCTACTTGTATTTAGTACTATTAAATCATCTCCAGTACCTAGAAATTTAGTTCTTGGATCTTTGACTTCTATTTGTCACTATTTCTGCATTCATCTAGCCTTCTTTGTGCTGTTCTAATACCAGATTTTTGCTTAATCTGCTTCATTCCTTGAGCCTGGATTAAAAAGTCTGCTTTTTGATTGCATTATTCTTAATTAGGATCAGTTAAATGCAAAATAATTTTCCTTTCAACTAACAGTTATTAATTTGAAAAGGGTGAAATATGAAGTGTGTTCATTAAATAGTAGATTATAATGAAGGAAAATTGCTAGTATAAATAAGCTGAAATTTCTGAAGGTTAGATGGTAATTTTCAGGCTTCCAAAAATTATCAAATTTCTTACAAAACTTGTGTTTTTAGGATTAATTTAAACCAAAGCATAGCAAAATCATTTAACTGTTCTTCAGCTTTGAGGCATTTATGTGTAAGTTTGGGCTATAGTGATATGTGCAAAAATGATAATTCAAAATGTACTGCTAAAAATCATGCAACATTGCATCAAATATACATAAACTGTCTGGGAAGTTCATGGACAGAACATAAAATCTTTCTATGATTTTATCCTGCTATACCGACAGGGTTATCTTGAAGACAATCCTTTCAATAAAAATAGTAATGCATTTTTTGCCAACCTAATTTCTATTGTTGGAAGCACTGCTGAAGGTGTCTTTCTAGTACATCACAGAACTACTAGACCGTTATAGTTCTCATATTCTCTCTCTTTTCACTGCAATATCATTTTGATTTTTGGAAGCAGGAAAATGTCTGTAGATGCTTGATCTTGGAAAAATCGGTAGAACGTTTAAGTGCTGCAAAACTAGGATTTAAAGAATGGAAATTATCAATTTTTTGAATGAAAACTATGAACAGTTAGTGCTGTGTGCTGCGGGTGCATTGTTATGATACAAAATCGTCCAGTTTCCAGGGTTCGTACGGTCCTTAAAAGGTCCTTAATTTTGCCCAAAATCAGTAGAAGGTCCGTAATTTTAATCATCTAAAATTTCAGTCCATTTTTATGACTGCCATTTCAATTGCAAATTAGCATTTTCGAGGAATATTTTTGGTGATTCACTGACAAATATGGTTATTGTTTGAATTCGTTCCTATTTCTAATATAAACGGTGCGATACTCGAGTTTCTAGGGAAGAAATGAAACATAGGCATTTTGAAATTGTTTCTTTTTTCTAATGGAGAGCTCTTAAACAACTTTTCCTTTTTGGGGATGTGAATTCTTATATTAAACGGTTCTAAATTTGGCTACTTATCAACATTTGGGCGATTTATAAATTTCTCTACAAAATTTTTAATTCGGAGATCTGTGAATTTTTCAACATTTTTGTTTAGAACATTGTAACATTAATAAATTTTGTTAAAATAATGGTAATATATCAAAATTATATTTAAGAACTAACACTGAAATAAAACATTTTTATTTTTCCCTGTTAAATTATAAAGTGATATTTCTTTTCATTTTGGCAACTTATTATTACAATATTTTGAATCCAAAAATAAACAAGCTAATAAATGCTGGAAAGCATAATTTACAAAACAGTTCTTAGCAAAAGTAAAGTAGCTGTGTAATTATATTAAAATGTCTTCTTTTTTATTTTTTCATGGTAAGTGTTTTTCCCCATGTAATTGTCTCAGAATATTCAGAACTTTCAGAATGTGCATCCGTTTTCTCTATAAAATTCATTTGTGTGTGTGTGTGACTTTTTTTTTTCTTCAAATACTTCTGACCTTTCGCTGTTGCAGAATTGGTAGTGGTAGTCTTTCTTTCTGATTTTAGACATTGCACCTTGGAAAGTTTAGAAGGATTTGAATGCAAGATTTATAGATCTAAGATTCTAGAAGATTCCAGAAAAATGTGACAAAATGAAAAATGTTTTCATAGTATTAACTTCTAATGGATGTATTATACAGAATGTCTTGTGATGAATTCCTTACTCTTTGGACAATTTTGGGGAGAACAATGGAAACCTAATATTTGAATGTTTTACTTCTGATCCTAGAAGTCTTTTTCTTAACATGATTATTCCCCCCTTTTGTTCTTTTCCCTATGTCAATAATGCTTCTAATGTTGGCACATGGACACGTATCTACAGAAAGGAATTTTCTTTTAAAAAAGAATTGAAAACTAACAATTTAAAAGATTATCATATGTATCTTATATATCTCAATGCATGACACACAGGGCTAGTGTTAGGCATTTTTGTATTTGATGTAGTCTCTGTGGGTTGGGTCCTAAATTCTGCTCCCAGTGCCTGTCCTAAATTCTAAAAGTTTTGCTATTTCTATATTTTATTGCTCTTTGCATCACTAAAATTCTAAAAATTCTGCCACACCGGCTTTGACCATATATCATTTTATATTTACTCTCGGTGTTCATATTATTTAAGGAATAAAATTAGCAGCTTCTTCTATATATTTTCAATACATGTAGTTTTTAGAATAACAGAAGTCTTTAAATAAATTCAAAAATTCTGAAATGCAGAGGAAACGTATTGAGAAAAGAAACTGAATGCATAAAGAGAAAAGAAAATTATTCTTTAAATATATGTACAGTTAGTATTATGTAAATTAGCCAGTTGTTTATATTTCAGCCTGTACTATAGCTTCTCCCTTCTTTTCCTCACCAGCATGCGAATCGTATAGATAGTATTTAAACTGAGTTTTTTTTTTAATTGTAAGACAGAGAGTGTTTCTGGCTTCTGCTTGCTCGCTGCATTAGTTCCTGCCAGCTGTGTTAATTTGTAATTGTTCAGCTTTGCGTTATCGCTACAAATATTTGAATCTGTTACGATTATGAGTTACTGAGCCAGCTTAGATTAAAATTAAATTGTGCTGTCTTTGATTACTAGTCCACAATTTAAATTTGAATTTGACTCTTCCTGTTTAGTTACATTGCCATGAGCTGTAGTTCATTCTGCTAGCATAACGCACTTATATTATAAGTTCTGTTTAAATAAAGAGGTTTATTCTAACTTTTATCTGACTTTATAGTTATTTTCAGACATCACGATAGTTTGCTTCATGCCTATCAAGAGTTTTGGACTATTTAACTTTTACTAGGTCATATAAAACCTCATAGGTATAATATCGAGACATTGACAAGTTAGGACATGAAGCAGAAACTAATGCGAACATTGGTTTGCTTATTGAAACAAATTTCTCATTGTTAGAAAAGATGCTTAAAGAGAAGGAAATTGATATAAATGAGCCATAATGTTTGGGAAGTCTTCAAATTAAAAAGACACATAAATATTTTGTTGAGTATTGTTGCTGCAAAACATAAACGTGTTGTAGCTTTTAATGTATTGTTATCCTGATGTCATTTAAAAATCAGTGTCATAAATTACATGTATTCTAGACTGTGATTTTCATCAAATATTTTTAAAAAATAAATAAAATTTAATAGTGGCCAGGTAAATCTATAATATATACTACCTAATTCTGTAATATCTACTACCTACCTAACTACTTAATTCAATTATTGGTAACTAGTTGCTCACCTTTAAAAGTTATCTCTACATCGAGCCTTTCATTTATCCTTACCATGGTCACAAGATACAACACAAAAATGTAAAAATTACTATAAAACATATTCCTTACAGCTAGTAAGACTTAAAATAGTACAAAACAACTTATCACCTCTGTTGCTTTAGTAGCTTATTGAAACCTTAAAGTATGTTAAATGATTACAACTCCAGGAACTCTACATGAAGCTATGACACTAACTGTGTGAGACAAACAGACAGCATAACTTTCAAAAACCCTGCCAACATCAGGCATTCAGATTTGTTCTGATTGGCAAGTCTCTCTCTAGGTGAGCAACAGCAGTGACAACAGCCAGTCTTCTGTTATGGAATTTATTTCTCATTTTAACCTGTGCCATTTGATATAAAATTGGCCTGCTATTTACAAAATCTCTAGATTGACCGAGTACTTAACGGAATGAGACATAAAAGAAAAAAATCACCATAAAGCTAACCACTAGTAAAACGTAAATAAAATGTCACTAATCTTCTTGAAAATATGTCCAACTATTTCAAGTGTAAAATGTGTAATACTTATTTGACAAATTTTACAAAAATGATTTTATTCTCGAATTTATTTTATAATTATGCTTAATAATAGTGCATCCTACTTACGGATCTATTTTTTATTAGGTTGGTATAAGGAAAGTGAATTTCAGCTATAGGCTTTAATTGAATTTATGCAGTTCCGATTTGCTGATAGGTCCTTAATTTTTTTCTTTAATGGTTCTTAAAAGTCCTTAATAGTACTTAATTTTCACGTGCAGAAATGTGTATGAACCCTGGTTCCTTGCAACACATGTGGTCACATACCTCATGCATGATCTCATATTCATCTCTAGGTATTCAGATACTAAACTGCATTCACAGACTGCCTTTTTGAAATGAATTCATGGTGCTCATTTCCTCGGATGTTGGGAAAAGCAATAAGTGTGATTTTGATTTCAGATCTGCTTCTTTAAGATTCTTTTGCTTATTGCTATTATTCTTTTGCTTATTTGCTTATTGCTTCTTCCATATTTTACTACTACATACTCAAATCATATTTGTAAACCTAAAATTCTTTTTCTGCAATCACTCTCTAGAGAAAATCATAGTTTGCTCTGTTTTTTATGATAGGGTAATTTATTAGTATTTCATTCATCTCAGTTTATTTCACCAATCAAATAGTTTAGTACATTAATTTAATATTTGATTTTTTGAATAGTAGATCGTTCTTTATACAGTTCAAAGTCCAAGATGCGGATGTCCAATATCTGGAATGGTCTAAAATCCGGACTTCAGAGCTACCAACTTTTTTTTCCCCCCAGGAATATTTTTTTTTTGTATGCTTTACTTTTGCGCATTAGATTCCCGCCAAATAATAAAACATGTAGAGAGCCTGATTCTGAATTTTACTTCTGCACTAAATAAAATAATTCGCCGTTGAAGAAATAATCATTTTAGATTAAATTTGTATGATCATTACTTTGACTCCGTAGCTGTGTATCTGCTTGGCATACGTCTCAAACGAAACATAGAAACATTGATTTTACACCTACTAATATTTTATATCCCTGACACCAACCTGGAAAATCATTATTTGTTATATTTTGCTTTCATCACCGCATATTTATCCAGCACAAGACAACTTCAATAATGACTCATGCAACGATGCCTAAAGAAATTTTTTTTTTATATTAGTGACTGAATAACGAAGAGTATGGAAACCTTTTATGTTGTGACATTATGCTTGGAGATGATTACAAATTTAAGTTAAATGCACTAAATTTTGAAGAGGAAAAAATTAACAGAAATTTCTATCCATATGCTAAAAATAGATTTTGTTAATAGTACTCATAGGCCAAAAGATTACATTTAGTGCTATTTAAATTAAAAATAACTGATTTGTTATTCACGTAAACCCAAAGGCCTCACCGGGCAGACAAAATTTTTGGAATTCAGAGAACCATCGAGCAACAAGATTAAGGGATGGCAAAATTTTTAGAACTTAGATAAAGCATTGAGACCCAGAATTTAGAACTTAGGGAGACGCTTGTAGTAGAATTTAGGACCCACAAAGACTGCATCAGGCAGTAAGATATCTATCGCCGGCCCTTGATAAGCCTTAACTATATGTGGGAATTTATTTATTCAAGATATGCAAGAAATAGACATATGTACAATAAATTAACTAAACTAATACAATTCAGGCTTAATTGTCTCAGTGCGCAATTGAGCGTATCAACTTGTCTTTCGTCGCCGATCTCATGATGCATTAATGTAAAGTGGAAGCTATTAAGCTGGACTAAAATATTTTACTGATATTTTACTCATTCCAAGGAATTTCAGTTAATATAGCAGATTGTGCTGTTCCTTAATTTTCTGATTTGATCCAGCTTATTATTTTTTGCAGGGTGTTATTATTATAGCAGTATTATGAAAATTTAAGTTTGAACTTTCGATTATGTTGAAAAGGAGTTTCTAATTCTGGAGCTGCAACATGAGCTACAAAGTGAAAGCATGTTTCAATATCCATTAAACAAAAAGTGAAAATGCTGTAAAAAATGGATAAGGTATGTGCGTCTCAAAATTATGCGAGGAGTATGGCACTGAAAAGTCAAATGTATATGAGATTAGAAAACGGGAAAAGGAACTTTTTGAATTTTTTGTGAATTCCGACACCGTACTCGCAATGAATAACAGAAAAATTATTTGTTACGTTAAAAGTTAAGATCATGACAAAATGATGATTGAATGTTTCAGACATTGTCACAGTAAGGGCGTTCCATTGGCGGGTCCAGTGCTAATGGCTCAAGCCAAAATATTACATGAAGAAATGAACTTAAAAACTGAGTGCACATATTCAACAATTTGGTTAACCAAATTTAAAAATCGCCATGGTATAAGGCAATTAAAAATTTCACGTGATAAAGCTTCAGCTGATACTGAAGCTGCTGAGCTATTTGCAGATAAATTCATTAGTGAACATTTACCTCCAGAACAAACATATAATGCTGATGAAACTGGTGTTTTCTGGCAATGTTAACTGTGAAATACCTTGCAACCTGTACAGAAAAGACTCCAACTGGTGTTAAAGATTCCAAAACTACACTTAAGAATTTTTGCATGTGCAAATGTGAACTTTTCATAATCGGAAAAAAATACACGACTTTGAGCATTTAAAGGAGTAACAATTTTCCCCGTTATATATCATGCAAATAAAACAACAACATAGGTGACACAATCATTAACCCTCTAACCGGCAAGGCCGTATATATACGGCCTAGAATATTTTTTGTGATACTTGTAAGAACGTATATATACGTGCTTATTAAAATATCTCAAAAAATTAAGGCAATATATTAAAAATAAACAAATCCAGGTATAAAATACCAGGAGAATTTTTACATTGAAATCAAGAAAATAATTTCTTCTCATAGTAGTTTTGGGAAATTTTTGCTTTTTTAACGAAAATCCCATCCGGTCAGAGCGTTAATGAAAATCATTTCACATCCGAGGCTCGGCAACATTTGAATTCGATTGGGTTACTTCATGATGAAAAAGTTGTCCGGATTTTAGACAATTGTATGGCTCATAGTTCACTTAAAGTTTTAGTGGAAGATAGTGTATCCATATTATACTTTATTGTATGTCTGTCATTCAGCCTATGGAAATCGGAATAGTGTGCACACTGAAATGCAAATATAAAGTAGTATTTTTAAAGTCCAGGTAAAATTTCATGAATAATGGCAAAAATTCTTGAATAGTCATTCAAAAATTTTTGAAAAATTTTAGCATAAAATCTGCTGTGTGGAGCATCGCAAGACTGCAGGAGGCTGTGTCTCCAGATACTTTAAAAAATGCTTGGCATAACTTATGGCCATCTACCATACTTCATGGTAAGGATGATGAAAATGCTAGTCACAAATTTTTAAAGTTTCCAGATATCGCCAAACCAAGGGTGAAATTTTCCAATTAATGCATTTCGTCAAGAAATATGAAGAACCAGTAACAAATGAAGATGATATAACAGAAGTTTTTCATTGCAATGACAATGTCCCAATCATGAGTCAGTTAATGGACGGCGAAATCTGTAGTATGGTTCTAGATCCAGAAAATGCTACTAATGATAGTAAGGGATGTGACAGGCTATTGAAAACAAAAAAATATCGATTGATAAGTTAGTCAGAATTCTCAACACAGCAATTACATGACTTGAGCAATGGAACTTCTGTAACTAAACAAGAAATTATGTCTGCTTATAGAATGAAAGAGAAAGTATTAGCGCGAAAAACGAAGCAACTTAAACAACTGAAAGAAATGTGTAATAAGGTAAAACAAATAAATATTAGCTTTTTTTTTGTGTGTGTGTGTAAATTTTGATACTCTTAGATCATAAATGCTTCATTATTTCATAAATTATGACTTTGTATTTTTAATTTTATAATTTCTAGATGCCATCATACTAGATTTAAACTGATGATCTAATATCCGGAAAAATCTCAAATCCGGGATCACCGAAGTCTCGATGAGTTCGGATCTTGGACTTTGTACTGTATACACTTTTCTCATTCCTAATATCCTATTCACAAGACTGGTATTTTCCTTAAATAACACTCTTCAACCATTCTAAAGGTTAGTCATCAATCATGCAGTGTACAAGGTAACACGCAAGCAATGTTTTGTAAATAACAATAACTGAAGATCAGATTGCTTTACAATTATTAATCATATCATCATGCTGTTGTTGGAAGCATTTGACCCAACTGAATAATGCTGACCACTTCATTGTAAATTTTCCATAAGGCTTCCTTCTTTTTATTAATTTTTGTTTCAATGTTCCCAAGTTTGATGAGAAAATTTGCATTAATTTGTTGCATTGTTTATACATTGCTCTCAAATGTGCCTGCACAAAAAAAGGAGTTTTATTTTAAAAGCTGTTATTCACATTATATGCATCTCCTTAAAACAAAACTTGTACTGAAGACAAAGAACAGCCCCATTCTGTTACTTTCCAATATCACACTAATGTTGTTGAGTAGGGGAAAACATAATTCACAAACTTTACATCGATAAGGCAATAAAAATCAGTTTGGATTAACTGCTTTTTCTTATAGTTACTTTTTCCTGGTTTAAAAAGTAACGTGAGTTGCAGCAGCTTTTATATTTATAATTGTTTTTGTGCAAGTTCTTATGTTGTTACATAGGTCTTTATAAAGGCTGGAAAATTTTTGTGTAGCTGTACATGGTATAAGTCAGAAATACTTCTGAAACATTTCTCTTTTTAATGAAACCAAAATTAATCATAAAAATCATGAATTAGCAGCAGCTGCAGTGATCTATTAATCTACTTTGTCTGTAAACAAAAGTGACTCTCTGCACAATGAATTCTGTAAATGGGTGGAACTGATGATGCAAATCATTATTCCAACTTAATTTTTGTTGTTTTAAAATTGCTTCTTGTTATAAAATTTCTAACTGGATTGCCCTTGATGTACTAGCAAAATTTAGGACAAATAAATATTTAATAGTCCTTGAAAAACTAAGACCAGATCAAAATTCAGGGCTGTCCGCAAACATTCAAATTAATAATTCATCTTGTTATTAATTACTTAGGCTCTAAATCAGTATTTTGGTAATTACTTTTTTTTCAAAAAAAGGAAAATTTACATCTTGGAATGTATATTGAAGCAATATGTGTTGTTTCATAATATAGTGGAACACTGTTCATATGTTTGTCAAGGAACCATTCACAAATGACATATAAATAAAAAAAGTATAAAAACGAAATTTTAATTTACGATGGGAAACATATATATATATAATTTTTATACTACTAGCCTGCTACTGATATTATAGTATTATATTATTGCACTTCTAGTTTGTTTAAAATGTTATCTATGTTTAAATAAATATAGAATTTTAGTATTCTCAAATAAATATTCAGTTAATATTAATAGTTTAAACAAATTTGAAAAAAATATAATTAATATTTTAAAAATGATATTAATACAAATTAAATATTTTAAAAATCATAAGAATAAAACAAAATGTAATAGATATATCAGCCAGAAGCGTATAAATGGTGCTCCACTGTACTTTAGGATTTTTGCAAAAGTGTTATTTTTTACCTGATTGAGTTTGATTTATCGACATTACTAACATGCATAAAAATGCGTGAGAAGTACGTCAGAATGCAGAAAATCATAGATCCGTAGGTAAGTTAGCTATAATAAAATCATATTTGTGGTACATTTAATAGAGTTATGTGAATATCAACTATAGGCGCTGATTCAAATCATTACTTCCTTTCCTTGGAAAATGCCTATTTAAACAAAATTTACTGTTAAGAGGAAAATACAAGATTGAATATTTATTAATGTCTGATAAAAAGAAGTTAGTTTCTGGGAAACTTGAGGTAGTAACAGTTTCAATGGAGAAATACTCTGATATATCTGGAACAAACTGTTGAGTGACTGCACAAAATGTCACTTTTATCTTTTTTTAACCAGTTTTCCCACTTGCTGAAGTTTTATTAAAGGAAAGTTTAATTACACTCATGTCCAAAACTATCTTTACATACCCAAAAGTACACTCATGTCCAAAACTATCTTTACATACCCAAAAGTGATGATATTCAATGAAATATCGAATCAGTGTAATCCGTATTTGCGGGGAATGTGTGAAAACCAAGCCTAATTAGCATTATCCAATCAAAAGTAATCAAACGGTTTGTGATATGCAAATCTAGGTGTTACGTCATCCAAGGGTGAATCAAGCGCTTTGCGCAAACGGAATATTTGAGTGAATTTCTGGAACATAGCGTTTGATTTCAGTGTCTAGGGACTCAAAGCGGTTTGTTATGGCTTCGAAGTATCATTTGGAAGAATCTGTAAAGTGGCGAATTATCGGCCGTTTAGAAGCAGGGCAGTCAATCATGGAAACAGCCTCATGTCTGAATATTTCAAGGCAGACAGTCTCTAAGCTATGGAAACAGTTTCAAAATGATGGAAGTGTTGTAAGGAGGCCTGGACAAGGTCGGAAACGATTGACAACTGTTTCTGAAGATCGGTATCTGGCATTAACTGCCTATCGTAACAGAAAGGCTGCTGCTCACCAGTTAAGTTCAGAGCTTGCAGCCGCCACTGGAACTGTTGCATCACGGCAAACAATATACAGAAGGCTTAATGAAAAAGGCCTTTATGCCAGAAAGCCAAGGGTATGTGTTTTACTGTCTTCACAGAAAAAGAGGGATCGCTTTAATTGGTGTAAAGAACATCAAAACTGGACTGAACATCAATGGTCCCATGTTCTCTTTACTGATGAGTCGCGGTTTAGTTTAACTGGTGATTCTAAACGTGTTTACATCTGGAGGGAGTCAGGAACACGAAATGATCCCTTGAACATTGTGGAACGTGACCGTTTCGGTAGTGGAGGTGTGATGGTATGGGGTGGAATAATGATCGATGGACGTACGCCCCTACACGTGTTCAGCAGCGGATCTGTGACAGGCCAGATATATCGGGATGAGGTCTTAGATCCTTATGTAAGACTTTTCAGGGGTGCATATGGACCTGACTTTTTATTTATGGATGATAATGCCCGTCCACATCGAGCAAACCTCGTTGATGAATTCCTTGAAAGTGAAGACATTAAGCGAATACCTTGGCCACCAAACTCTCCTGACCTTAACCCGATAGAGAACTTATGGGACTACCTTGGAAGAGCAATTGCACGTATACATCCTCCTCCTAGAGATGTAAATGCTCTGAAGACGGCATTGCTGGAAGAGTGGAGATTAATTCCCCAAACTGTGGTTAACAACGTTATTTCCAGCCTTAAAACACGTTGTGATATGTGTGTACAAGTCAGGGGAGATCATATTCCATATTAAATTCGTAAGACTTAATTCTTTTTCTGAATCATTCCTTTTTTTCTTAACTCTCTTTGTCACACTTTATTACCATTTTTATTGTTTCATGCTACAATTTTATATCATATGAGGTGATCTTCAATTTTTTCTTTTGCATTTATGTGTCATCATGTTATGTATGATTCCACGAAAATTCATTAAATTATAAGTCATAGTCTCTGAGAAATCCGTGAATTTATGCATGTAAACATAATTTTGGACATGAGTGTATATTGGAACTTAAAAAAAAAAAGAAACTAGTTGTATCTTTTGAATTTCAGTCATTGTGTGAGAGATTCTAATTTTTTAGATTACTCATGTTTTTTTTTTTTTTTTAAATTCATCAAAAGTTATCAGTTATCATTTTCAGTTAAGCATAATGAGGTTAAAGTTTCAGAAGCCATTTATCACAAATCAAAGCTAGTTGAACAAGCCAACAAAGTGAGTGGAATAGGAGCTGCTAACAAGCAGCATTACTTGCACATAAAACAGAGGAGATAGCATACCTTGATATCTAAATGATCTAACGGTAATGAAATCATTTTCATTGACTGAAGCTGCAGGTGACATATGTTCTAAAATAATTTGCAAAACAGAATGTGGAATCTGTAAGAGTTTGCCAATAATGAATGTGTGCCAGAGCAGAGATATGTAACTCTAAGAGGTCAAACTTCTGCAAATGCAGTTTAACATAAATTTAATGATTGTCAGGAAGACAACTGAAAATTATCATTAAATCAAGTGGTTGGTCTTAGTTCTGTTATAAAAAACAGGAATCATTATTTATTATGAAATGCTAATTTTTTTTATTCATACTTAATAATTTTCTAGCAGAATCAAAAATACAATTTAATAATAGAGGATACTTTTTAGTTTTAGTGTATAATGTTTTGTTCAGGACTTGTGGAAATAATCATTAAATTAGGTTGTTATTAAACTTGAGGTTTGCTATGTTAATATTTAGTGTGAAGTCTGTGTGGACTGATTAGTATATATCATTTGTAATTTATTTGAAAGATTTTACCTTAATTAGCTTTTGATTTAAATCTATGAAAATTAAGATTCTGATTAAGAAGTGTGGTGCAGTACAAAGTCTGAAATCTGGATATGCAGTATTCAGAATAATCTAAAATCTGGACCTTCAAACTACAAGCAACTTTTTTTTCTTTAAGAAATTTGTTTTCTGAGCTTTACCTTAATAAAACATGTGGAGAGTTCCTGTTCTTAATTTCACTTTGGCTCTCAGTAAAATACTTCTCTATTGAAGACACAATCATTTTTAGCGTAAATCTGCGTGATTAATAATTTGGCTCTATAGCTGCTTTTGTACTTAGCATGCATCTCAAAGCAAAATATTGTACTTCAAAATATTGGTGATTTTTATACCTGCTAAATAATTTATATACCTGAAGCCAACCTAACGAATCATTATTTATTACTTTTTGCTTTCATCATCATGCAACTATCACTACACAGCAGCATAAGCAGTGTTTAAATAATTTTTTTTTTTGAACGTTAGTAATTGACCACCAAATAACCTTTTATGTTCACCTTATGATTATAGACCTGCACTTCAAAGCGTTGAATGTGTATATGAGAAGAAATTTAACAGAAATTTCTTTCCATATGAAAAAAAAAATTGTAAATGATACATATATTATTAAAATACAATAACACGCCGAACAACTATTAATTTAGAAGTCAAATAACAAAAGTCAGCATTATATTTTCAAATTTTCACAGGATTTGAAAATATAATGCTGATTTTTGTTTGACTTGTAAATTGATACACATATGCCCAAAATTGAAACACTAAGGCAACAAATTTTGTATAATTTAGGGAAATGCTTGGCAGCAGAATTTAGAATGTGTAGAGACTGTGCTGGGTTGCAAAATATCTAGTGCTTGTCGTGGATAAGTCTAATGTATATGTGAAAATTTATTTATTCAGGACCTTATATAAGCCATAAGCATGTGTGGGAAATCAGTGTAAGTGTAATAAATAACTAAACTAATATAATTCAGGTTTAAACTTCTTCAGCATATAACAGAAACAAGACAAAATTTAGCAGGGCATCATATCTTCAGCTGCCAATCTCATGGTATATCGCCAAAAGTGTATAGCGGCTGCTAGTTAAGCTTTATGGTGATAGCCATGAATTTGAAGGTTTTCAGACATCGCAAAAAAAATGCAACATTTTTCAGTTAATGGAATTTGTGAAGAAATTAGGGCAAATGGTAATAAATGACGATGATATAAAAGTATTCCTTTGGAATGCCATTGTCCCAATTATCAGTCAATGGACAGACGGAAAAGTCTGTAGGATTGTCCTTAAGCCAATGTCACTACTGTTAGTGAAGAAAGTGACACAGAGATGAGAAACAAAAAATTGAGATTGAGAATTTAGTGGGAATTCTCAGCAGGGCAATTACAGACCTTGAACTGTGAAATTTTCTAACTGATCCAGAAATTATATCTGTTTATTGTAGTAATGGGAAAGTATTAGCCCCCAAAATGAAGTAACTTAAACATGTTACATTGAAAGAAATATTTAATAAAATAAGCAAGTAAATATAGATTTTTTTAATATTAATTTTGATTTATTTAAGATCATAAATGCTTCAATATTTCATATTTTTAATTTTATAATTTGTACATGTCATCTTACTAAATTTAAAATGATGACCTAATATTTGGATAAATCCAGAATAAGTCCCTATGAGTTTGAATCTTATACTTTGTACTGTAAGTAAGTTTGTGATAATGAAAAGTGGGAAAGAGATTTCAGAGTTATCAAATGTATAATCTATGTTCATAAGCTCTAATTATATAAAATTAGCTTGGTTAGAATCGTTGTGGTTGAAGTTTCTAAAGACATGACTGGGTTGGAATTAACCCATACAGACAGAATGCAAATTTATTTTAACATGTTCGTTGCCAAAGCTGATTGAATGCATCCGTTCACACTTGCCGAAGTCCTGTCTACATTTTAATATTTTTAAGTTATTTTCTGTTGTTTTATTATTTAAATAGATGAATAATAGGTTACTTGTAGTGATAACTGAATTCACATGTAATTGGCATATGAAATAATATTTTACCTCCCTCTGGCAACTGCAAGATAATTTGGAACTAAACAAACTGTACTCACTCTTTCTGTGCATTCACGCAAAACTTCTCCCACGTTATTTCCTATTAGTCTTACACAAGTCACCCAAGAAGACTTTGAGCAGTCTGCTTATAATATATCTCAAGCAAATAATAATATTAAAAAAAGTCTGCATTCTAAGCATTTATTTATAGTTTTGAGAAATAAATGATCTGATAACCACATTTTGGAACATAAATTATCCATTTCAATACGCCGAGGTGTATTATTTAATCCCTTCCTGCATACTGAATATCTAAACATTACATGAAACTTACTGTGTCAGTACTGTGACTTGGTCATTTAGGTAAAGCAATCAATAACGAATTATCTCTTAGCTGGTAAACCCAGTATGCTAACTACGAGTATTTTCATAGATAGCAGTGAACATGTTAGCATAACTGGAAAAGCTAAGAATATCCCATTCTGTTTCTCCTATTTGGGTTTAACTTTTTTTGTTGTTTGTGTGGAAAATACTGATTCACATAAATATGATGTTCAGAATTTTAAAATGTATGATTTCATTGCTGACATTTGTAGTACCCTTTGTGAAGCTTCACAGCCCACTAATTGGGTCTGAAGATATACTTTTTAAAATAATAATTAAAAAAGAAAGTCCTTCATATTTTGAAACCTAATGAATGAATGAGATTTTTCTCTAAGTAAGCGGATATTGCTGAGAATCCAACTTGCAGAGCTTGCAATGACTTAGCATATGACCCTAGTTTACTATGATTAAATTGTTTGTATGTTTAATATCAATTGAATTCTGCTAATAAAAAATGTTTCAAGTTTAAGAATTTCATGTTCTTTATTTTAATATTTGTTAGTTCAATGTTTTTACCCTTGAAAAGATTTTGTTATCGGTAAATGCTTATTATAGGAGTTTATCTATGTTTTGGTACACATTTATTTTTCAAGATGATTGTTTTATCCCCATTTTACTTACTAAATTTTTTGTTTTATTTACTTTCCAAGAAGTAAAACATAAAATAATTAGTAAACATTATGTTAAAAAATTTTATTTGAAATTAATGCCATCGTTATTGTAACTTATTTTTCAAAATTAACCAAAAATTTGCGTATGCTGCTGCTATTTGACATTCAGAGTTAAAAAGAAAAGAAAAATAGTAAAATATTGCCATCTGAAGTAACAGCATTATTTAAATTCTAATGTATTTTAATTTATTATCTAAGATATATATAATTGAATATAAGATTTAAATTCATTTTAATAGTAGTTTTAGTTTAAATTTAGAGTAATAGTAATTCCAACTTTTTTTATATGTAAATTTTTTGTGATTTTAAATTTGAAAGTTTTCTAAAATTTCATTTAGATAAAATTCATAAATAAAAAGCATTAATACTTTTTTAAGTGTTTGAGATTGTCTTTTTAAGCATATTTTTCATCAGCAAAATTCTTTTTAGTGCACTTATTTAAGATTTAACTAAACACATCTCATTCAAAGTTGATAATCTTAATTAAAATATATAATGGAAGCAAATTACTTACCTGAAGTGAAGTTTAATTTTCTTTTAAGGTTTTTTTCAATAAAATCAAACACCATTGAATTGAAATGTTAAGAAAAATCTTTCTACTCCCTTTCATGAGCATGCATAGAGGTTTTTGATGTGTTGAAGTTAACAGGAAGTGTTCCCTTTGCTACTTCCTTCCTTTGATATTTCTCATTACTTCCTTGTTACTGTCAAAGGCTGATGGCTTGATCAGAGATTTTATATCAAAGAGAGTTTGTTTCTATTGAGCATGAAAAGTGAAGATAATTCTGATAGTGAACTTTTATACAGTACACCTGAAGAGTTTTCTTCTTTATTTCCTCTAAGTGAAAGAATATTTACACAGGTATTTTCAAAAGAAAACTTTTAATTTCATTCTAAATGTGATTAATCTTTAAGCTTAATTACTTTTTTTTAATATATATGTATATATATAAATTTAATTCTTTTAAAGTGGTTTTCCTCTTTGGATGAAAATGGACGAACATATTTTTATGATGAAGATAGTTCGGAATCTGTGTGGGAATTGCCTGATATGTCTGCTTCTTCAGAATTTGAGGTATTGTCAGCTTTTTAAAATATATTCTTGGTGTTACTGTTATTTTTACTACTTTAAAATTTTATAATGTTCTGTATGTATTAAAGCATGAATGGTCTTTTATAGCATTTAATTGGGAATGTATTGCTCCTGCATGTGATAGCTGAAATTTTTTAACTTTATTTTCTGTTAGTATATAAATGACTTTCTGTTGTATCTATTAAAAAAAATAGATTATCCATGTGGGTCATAAATATTAGAGTTTGGTATAAAAGCAGATTTGTTAACATGTTTTAATGGATGGTACCCTAAATATTTTAAGCAAATGTAACAGATAAGTTTTGCATTAAAGTCATAAATTTTTTCAATAGTAATGTGTATTGCAGAATAACCTTCAAAAATCATTCTGTTTAGTTGCACATTTTTAACATACTCAGATAGCAATTTCCACTAACTATCATGTATTTAATTTTGTTTTAGAGTTTTTCTTATATCTGATTAATATATGAATGTAATTTCTTATTCATGGTTGAGAAGCTCAAGCTACAAATCTTCATAGTTTATCTTGGGTTCTTCTTTCAGTGGTTGAATGAGCTGACTTCAGTAATTGATGAGGGTCTTCACAATTTTCTCCCTGCTTAATATATACATGAGCTAACTTTCTGTGGAAAGTCTCATTCATTACCTGCTTTTTAAAATATTTGTCAAGCTTCAATTATTTAGAAATTTTATTTATGAGGTACAGATTATAAAATAAAGAGTGGGGAAAAAAGTATATAAAACTAGGTGTTAATGAGTATTCAAGTGTAGTACTTCTTTGAGAAATGGTATTAATAATGTGCAAGTACTTTGCTTTAAGCATGTAAATAATGGGAAAAAATAAACTTTCAAGATGTCATTGAATTAAAGTTGTTGTTCTTTTATCTTTTGTGAAATGTTCATAGGAGACATGTTCTTTTAAAGTTACAGTGTTATGGAAACAGCAAATAAAATGCTTCACCTTTACTTATTTGTAATTAAAAAATTATTTGAATCAAAAAGTAGATTTTTTTTAACTCCAAAAATTAAAAAAAGGGGATGAATCAGGATAGATATGACTTTTACAAATTTGGTTTATAGTGTAAAATTTGAGTGATTGTCAGAGAAAGTTTGCATAAACCAGTTGTGACAGCTCTAGGTTGACCCCTCTGTACATTGAAGGTTTACTACTGGCCAAATGAATAAAACCACTAAACGCTAGTAGTTTGACCTTTTTTTAATCCTGCCAAATTAACTATCTGCATACATATTTTTTTTCTTTTACTTAATGTGCAACATGAATAGAAGCTGGTTTCCGTAAAGAAGTCCATCATGAAGGCTTCACTTCCTTCAGGCTGTTATCCCTTGTGTGCTTTGCCATGTTCAAGTAAACAAACAGACCTTATGTTGATATATAAAGAATACTCCTTTGAACTCCTCAGCATTTTTGTTAATTAATGCACATGTAAGTAGCCAGAAAGTGTGGGTAATCCAAACATGATTTTGTGTATTTTGAACTGTCAAATCTTCTGAAGCTTTAAAGCAATGAAATACAAAAATTAGTTCAGCATAAAATGATTTTGTTCCAGTGAACTATTTAACCCTTTCATGACAGGCGTCTCAGTCACCAATTCCCTCTCTTGGGATGCCAGGTTAACAGGATGCATTGTCTTGTGGGAATGGGCAGTTCATATTGCTAAGGCCTAACTTTAGAAAAAAATTTGCATAAAATAAACTTGGGATCCAATTGCTCTAATTTTTGGTTCATTATGGGAGGAACACACAAGTAGTTATCACAATTAATTTTCAAACTTTATCACTATATTTTTAAAAATTTTATAAACTATTAAAATTACAGAATAATAAAATTTTTCACTTCTGTGAAATAAATATATATGGGAAAAGTATTCAAACATTCACAGATTTGTATTATATTTTTAATAAAAATAAACATTATTGAAAATGTCATTCCCCCAAAAAAACTGGAAGGGAACAAAAAGGAAGCAATATTTTGAAAATTAGATTAGGCTTTTTGATTAGTGATCAAAGTCAAACCAAAAATTGCTGTCATTTGCGTCAGTGTCACGTATGAAAATTTCACTGATGTTGAAAAAGATTGGGCTAATTCTAAGATAAAATCACCCAAAAAAATTAGTAAAAACATGAGTTTCTTTGATAGCACTTTCAATATTAAATCATAAGGTTTCAAATCTTGGAAGTTTTTTAATCTAAAATGTGTCCACTTAGGTGCTCTTCTGAGGCATGCTACAATTTCAGTATCTAATAATATACTGTAATTGAATCGTTGTAACTATCATTTTTCAATACTGTTTTAATTTTGCTATTTAAAGTATAAACAAATATTTTTGCTAAACAGTACACAAAATATTCATGACAACACTAGCCAGACAAAGAGGAAGGAATAAAACCTCTAAAATCGTAGAACATCTATGCCATATTGCCAAAAACAAGCATAAAACAGGGTTGCCATGCTACCTGGAAAACCGGTAAAAGTCAGGGAGTTTGCAAATTGACAAAAAAGTCAGGGAATTTAAATATTTTAATAAAAATCGGGAAAAGTCTGGGAATTTCATGTGGCGTTCCCCCAAAAAGAGAGTTTTGCACCAACATTGGAAGCAATCACTTTCTTGGCAAATTATGTATTGCATGTGCATCGTTCAGTTAGCTGCCAAAGAGCCAATTTTCGGAGCTCCAATCAAATTGTCTATTGATTGAAAGGCAAAGCAAGTTTCCAGTAACCTCAAGAATCAAGACTCGTATGTGCATGTTGAATGAAAGAAAATACCTTCCCATTCTTGTATAAAACAAGATCGGTTTAATTCTAGTAACAGTACACACGGGATTTGGCTGCAGTGCATGTTGAACAAAAGAAAATACCTTTCCATTCTCATATAAAACAAAATCTGCTTAATCCTTGTAACTGTACATATGGGATTTGGCACCATTATGATAATGAGCAGTAAAATGGGTAATTTTGGTGTTGGAGACATTTTTCAAAATCGTGCCAAGGCTGTTGCGTATACTAGAAATTTACTGCAAAATCTTTTAAATCTTTTTTTTTTATTTTAATAAATGCCTTATTTGTCATTTTGCAGTAAAATAAAGAAAAATTGTAATCAATCATCTAGGCTAACCATTTAATATAATTATATTCGCCAGAAAATCCTTGATTATTGTAATTCAATTTTTAATTAATTAACTTTATTTTAATGTTATTCATGCCATTTAATGTTGCTTCTTCCGTCTAAATTTATTTATTGTAGTTAATAATTTCAGGGAATTTTCTCTGGCATAATCCTGAACTAATTCTAGCAGTATGATGACATACTGTCCTGAAATTTAATGCACATATTTTTTCTTATATATGCTGCTAAATAAAAATAAAATACCTGAATTTATTTTAAAATATCATTAAATATATTTTTTTGAGTTAGGTGCAAAATATCTGCAAAAAAAGACATTTTTAAATCCAGATTGGGCAGATTCTAATCTCAATCTTCAGTGGAGAAAACAGCTCCTATTATAGTTATAATAGAAATGCTTCGGTGAAATCAAATGTAATTGGCAAAATTTGTGTTTTCGAGTGGTACGAGAATTACTTTGCCTCTCACCACAGCCAACGCGCACTTCGTGGATAGACTGGAATTTTCTTAAAACACACCTGGAAAAGTCAGGGAATTTCATTCTCCTGTCTGAGTGGCAACCCTGATAAAAGTACTCATAAGCATCAAGAACATGTGCGTGTGTTTATATCAACTGACACAGTTATAGTTCAACTGCCTTATCCGCGAGCATGAGTGCAAACACACATGTGCCATTTGGACCGAATTATTCTCAAAACAGGGTGGAAGAATGGGGACTTTCTTTCCTTCCAGTATATCTCTTTCCGGAGAAGAGAAGACTTTCACGTAACCTTTCACATTGCCGCAAGTAATAACACCCCTTTTGGACGAGTCTATGTGTTTTGGCAGAATGCCAGCCAAGATTGCATTTGAGATGGTCGAACTATAATACCAGCACTTTTTATTTATAATACTCATTCCCACTAGTATACCGCTTTCATTCTGGAACAAAATACAAAAAATAAGAAGTATTGTAACAGAATGAAGGTTGACATTCTCCAGGTATGGTAAATTACATTATACCAGACATAGGACTGCATCTAATGCAACAAAAAATACTAATTAAATGTTCCATGTGAAACTTAGCCTCAGAGTTAATATAAATGGTTATTTATATATTACATATCCGACTGATGTATATGATATACCATATTTTACAGCATATAGTGTACGCTTTTAATACAAAAAAATGGAACCAAAATTTACAGGTGCGCATTATATGCCAGAATTAAAAATGATAGCTTAAAAATAAGGAAAAATTGGATTTTTTACGTGCATTAAAATACTGCTTACTTAAATGACGTATCTTACGAAACTAAACATTTTCATTATCCGATAACATGAAGATTTTGTTATGTTCGTCTTCCATTATATCTTCAGGCGTATCATTGAATTTTCTTTCATCTTCACCATCATTGTTATTTTGCTCCATAAATAAATAATCAGAATCCGTTCCGTCTTTTACTAACACAAGACATCCTTGCTGCAGCATGACTTCCATTTACTTTCGCAAAATAAATGGCTTTGCATTTGAAACCAGCACTGTGTTTTTTTTTCTTTTCATGGGAGCCATATTTACTACTAAAAGGAGCACTAGATCAACTGTATTTCAACTAAAGCCTTCGATTTTCACTTCAAAATCACAACTTCAAATGACTGCAGAAAGAGAAAACATATAACTCTTAATTCCACGAATTCATTCAGGTTGGAAGTGCTCTACAATAGCATTCTTTTGGACATGTGTATTGAATACAATCCACACTCTTTGCCAGAATAGTTCTTCGCTCAAGCATTTAATCTGCACACATACTGTGCCCCATATCGTGGTCTGTATGGTTTACTATTGTTTGTAAGGCTAGGAAAAATGATCGAATAAGTGATCTCAAGAGATAGGAGTATTGCACATGTATCTTTTAGGTTTCTTTGTAGAGAATTAGATGCACGTTTTAAGATGAATATACCTAAAAATTAAAACGTGTAGCTTGAAAGCATATTATACAGTGAATATACCTAAAAATTAAAATGTGTAGCTTGAAATTATAGATGCGTGTTGTACACTGGTGCCTGTTATATGCCTTAAAATATGGTACATGACATGACTTCATATATGACTCAAATACTGCTGTGATTTTGAAGTGGTAAAAAGTCTTGGAATTCTTTTAATTATATTCTCAGAATGTATGTTTTTAAGAGGTAGGAACAATAGAGACCACCATTTTGTACTCTATTTTATTCCTTCAAAGAAGAGGTAACTAATCGAGTTAATAGAAAGATAGATAGATTTGTAATAGTTTTCTTTTGAGGTAATTTTGTTCTCTGATTTTAGCCCTTGTGCCATAGATAGATCTAGCATGATTTTTAGACCTATGATTAATGGTTCAAACTCTAGGAAAAGCTTGTGGGAAAATGAAAAAGTGGTATTTGTGCAGAATAAACGTGTTTCTGATCTTGATGAAATTCTCTTATTGATAGAAGAATTTGTGGAAAAAGCAATGAAAGTAAATTTATTTGAATCTTGTACATTTAGTTCCTGTACTCTTTTTCTTGTCATATTTCTTTTCCTTTTCTTAAATGGTTTACAGTATTTGAAACCTTTGAAATTTGGAAAATGATTCTAATCTTTTCACATGAAAGGGGCTTCTTTGTTAATAAAGATATTGAAACTGAAAGTTAAAAGGTTTGTCTTCTATTTCTCTGCATTATGTATGATTTCATAGTTTATGGAGGTATTCTCTATTGAAATTTCTAAAGAAATGGGATTAGCTGTTCTGCCCCCCCCTTCACTTTCTAATGTAGTTATTTAGAAATATTTTTTTTTTAAACTGAGTCTGAAAATTCAAAGATGAAAAGAGTTATTAAGGAAGATATTGTTTGTGGAAAGCAAAATAAAGTTTTCTTTAAGGGGATATTGAAGATACAGTAGAATTCTAATAATCCATACATCTTGGGTTTAACCATTATGTGGATTAAAAATTTTTGTAAATTATGAGCATAGTTCTTTTTGTTTCTCTAGTTCTAATTTTTGCATTAAAATAGGATTGTTTGTATATATGTAATTACCAAAACAAATCCATAGCTTACAAATTATTTAATCAAATTTTATAGAATAAAAAATCGTTACATTTTAAAATAGAATTTCATGCAAAGAAAATAATGCTTATACAAGGGGTGGATGGAAAAAATGTTCCAAATAGTGGAAAGATTTGTGTTTTGGCATTTTTACACTAAATGAATTCAGTTTTGTAAATCTTTCAAAATCTGACTAGTTCCTCCACTTGTTATATTTAGAAAAATATAATTATAAAAATATAAAATACAGTAAGTTTGAATCACACACAACAAAAATTAACCGAAATATTTAATTTCAAAATTTCCCATGTGTATCGTCATTTTCAGTGTGCATTGGAGAATCAATAAATAAATAGAAAAATTCAAGGTTGATTTTTTTTCCCCTGATAAATGTTATTCAGTTATATTTTGTAATTTTCTAGCCTCTTCAGTTTATAATTTTTTTACAGTTGGCATAGTGAAAGAATTTTCATGCAAGTAATTTATAAGTTTTAAAAGTATATTATTAATATTCTCATAAAATTTTATTACTTAGATAATATGATAATGTATTGCCCAGTAACAAAGTGGATGTGCTTAATTTGCAAATTGTGTAATTTGTTCAATTTTTTTTTCATCCTGACTACCCATAAGCCATAGTGCAAATGAGCATTCATTTGTAGTGTAGCTTGGTAGTGTAAAAACTAGCTTGCTAACAAAACTTAAAACTCTGCTTCTTGTGACTGAGAATATAATAATATTTTAAATATTCGCAAATTAAATGCTAAATTAGACTAATAACCTGACTCCTTATATACGTTGTTCTACCAGGAGTCGAGTGGTTAAAGACTGCTAAATGCTTGTAGTTTGTCCAGACTCCACCTAGGCAAACAAGATGGCTGCATAGTTGACTTTCATGATTTCCCTCATGTGTAGTTTGAATAGTAACTACTTTCCGTTAGAAAAGCCCCCCCATGAAGGTATTCTTCCCCTTAGACAGACATCCCCATTAAGCTTTGCCATATTTGAATAACCAACCAAATTTATGCAAATTTCTAAACTTGAAAAACCATAAACTTTCCCGAAGCCAGTGTAGTTATCCAGTGAGAAGGTATATGAAAAATACAACACCAGTGGTTGAATTGCCGATATTCACTTTTGAAATTTAGATTGTTATTCATTAGTTAAACTCACTTAATTTGTACTTTTCTGTGGAGTTAATGAAAAAAGTAGAAGAGTTAAAAAAAAAAAAGTCTAACATAACAGAAATAATACTGTGAAAATAAATGTAATGGTAATAAATCCCTATTATATTACTAATGATTTGAGTACAGGTCTTGGCAAATGCATTCTAAATTACAATTTTAATCACACAATGAAAATTTGCATTGGATCTGATCCGTTCCGTGGAGGTTCTCTATCAAAACTTTGATAGAACTTTCCTGTTCTCATGGGAGTGAAATTGGTTGCCCCCTGTGGTGCACCTAAGCAATATTCAGGGTGATGAGATAGCTAAATATCTGATGACTGTTGGCCATGCCCGGTGAATGCGTTAAGTCGTTGTGAGTATCTGGCCATTTGAAGAAACATAATAAAAACGACTGTGGAACACATGGGATACAGTGTTTCTTATGGAAGTAAAAATTATCACCAACATTATACACAAGCAGAATTGTAAAACTTTTATTTTTGATGCACTTTAGTATTAAATTTTGAAGTAGGGAAGTTTAGATTATTCAGCAATCCATTCTCGGTATAATTTTGGTATTGCTTTTCAAATGTTTTTAGTTAAATTGAAAAATTTAGGTAATATTAAGTAAATCACAAATGCAGTTCAGTATGATAGGAAATTTAAATGTAATGGTACATGGAATTTACTAGTGGAAGGAAAGTCTACTGAAAAATTATCAAAAGAGCTAATTGGCAAGAAATATGTGAAAAGGTTTTAAGGAAAGTGCCCTAAAATTGTGTACAGAGATAGAATATATAGCAGGGAAAAGTGTCACTAGCGAAATTATTTGAAAAGCTCTTTGGCAGTATAAGATTAAAAGGCCAAGTTGCTTGAAAGAAGCCATTTGTAAATAGGTTGAGTAGGATAAGAATATCCGGAATACAGCTGAAGTTATGTAAAAGAAATGGCAGTGTTGCTGTTAAAATTGGATGGAAGGTAAATTTTTGTGTGGTGATGTATAACTGTGAATGTGCTAATATGAATTTTTTGATTGCTGATGATAAAAGTACAAAGTGATGTATTTAAATGTTAGGGAGAAGGGAGGGGAAAAAATTAAAGCAACAGCCGATAAATTGAAACAGCAGGAAATTTCAGCATAATAATCTGAGGTACACAGTAGAAATTGATTATGTGTATACATTCTATAATGCATCCCTGTAGTAAAACACATGGCCACAACTAAAAGATTCAAGCCCATCTGAGCAGTGTTTGTCTGATTTGGGTCCAAGAATTAGAAAATTTTAAATATTGAAAAATGCAGTAGAAAATGTCTTTCCTGTATCAGTATTGTGACAAAACATTAGGGGTTATCAATTCCAAATTGAGTCAAAATATAAAATCAGGGCTTTGCAATAAAACATTAGTATACCTATGGGAATATATTTGCAGTATTCACTTGTTTTTTTCTATGTCTATTTAGTACAAAAAAGTTTATGACTTTAATTTTGAATACTTATTTATTTATTGAGAAATTGCATTTCATGGAAAAATTGGTTATGCATTTCAATTAAGTGAATGTGATTATCATTCAGTTAAAATTATTGTGAAGTTAATGTGAGTTATGGAATTGATTTCATTGTTGGTTTATGCTACTGTGCTTTTATTAAGCATTAAAATCTGTGTCAGAAATTGAAGCAGACATCATTTAGGGATGAGCCTTCCTGTACCAGTAGTACTCAAGAGTGAGACAAAGTCTCACTATTTAGTGAATTTATCCATTTGTGTGGTAACTTCCAGTAAAACCACTTCTTACATAACAACATTTTATAAGTTTCTTTTTGTGTGTGTATTTGTTTTCTTAGGTAAGGTATTTGTTTTCTTTTTTATGAAGTATAAATTTTTTAGTGCAATAATAATTTTGAAAACATTTGTAGATAAACTTGAATATATTTTAATGATAGTGTAATTTTTTATATTTTAGAAACATAGTATAGTATATTCTTCATTTAAGAATAATTACCTGTTCATTGTTTTAAAGCAGATTTTTTTAATAATTAAGAAACATTTATGTATTTACGAACTTTGAAAAGTATTCGTTCACTCATTTCCAATGTAGAAGGTAAGCATACTTTTCTATTGATTCCAAGAAGTATATTAACATGGTTTGGAGTTTTCTTCTCTTTATAAGATAAATTAAAATCATTTGTAGGAATTGAAGAAAAGTGAAGTGGGTGAAAGTAAAGATGATTCACAAAATCAAGAAGTGCCAGCATCCTCGTTGTCTACAGAATCATCTCTCTCACCAAAATTACGTCGTAAAGCTCCTAAGTTGCCAGTCCCTCGACAGTTTAAAACAAGATCTTTGGTTGTTCCTGAATGTGTAAATTTAGCTGGTGCAGAAGATAATAAGGGTTTTTTGCCTGCATCTTTTGGTGAAGGCTACTGGCCATCTGTCCAAGATGGTCATTTTGTGAGTATATATTTTAAAAATATTTTAAGCAGTTCTTTCCATAGTAAATTTTATATTTTGTTTTTGTTGCAAAATTAATATTTCAGACTATTGTCTATTGCATGAAATATGCTAATGTAGAAAGGATACTTTAGATATCAATAGAATCAACAGGGGAAAGGATGAAATTAAAATTGTTAGTCTGCAAATACAGTGGCATTTATATGTATGGAGTTTATAAAAGTTTTTATCTGATATTAACAGTTTTAGGCAAGGTCTGCGTAGATGGTTCACTAACATCATTCATACAATTTGTATTAAGACTTTTTTTAGAATAAGGAAAGGAAGACTCTTCTCTAGATTTGTGAAACTCGGCAAATCAGGGTGGAACCGTATGTTAAGCTATTAAAAGCTGTATAATGGAGATGACATGTTGTAAGGAATTGAAACTTATCACTTTGTTTAGTCATTCTTTTCATACAGGGTTGCCACTCAAACAGGAGAATGAAATTCCCTGACTTTTCCAGGTTTTCCAAGTGTGTTTTAAGAAAATTCCAGTCTATCCACGTAATGCACTTTAGCTGTGCTAAAAGGTAAATTAATTGTGGTACCAATTGAAAACACAAAATTTGCCAATTACATATGACTTCTATATTATCCCCAATGATTACTATTATAACTATAGTAGGAGTTGTTTTCTCCACTGGAGAATTGAGATCAGAATCTGGTCAATGTGCATAAAAAAAAATTTTTTTTTCTTTTCCCTGAGATTTTGCAGTTAAACGAACGAAAGAAATCTATTTAATGATATTTTAAAATAAATTCAGGTATTTTATATTTATTTAGCTGAATACATGAGAAAAAAATATGTGCATTGAATTTTGTGATGTTATGTCATCATACTGCTAGAATTAGTTTCAGGATTATGCCAGAGAAAATTTCCTGAAATTTGAAAGCATTATTTACTAATAATAAATAAATTTAGGGGGGGGAGAAGCAACATTAAGTTATATGAATAACATTAAAATATTAAAAACTGAATTACAGTAATCAACGATATTTTGGTGAATGTAGTTATATTAAATGGATAGCCTAGATGACTAATTACTATTTTTTTATTTTATTGCAAAATGACAAATAAGGCATCTATTAAAAAGAGAAGATTTTCTAGTAAAATCCTTGTATATATGCTATGGCCTTGGAACGATTTTGAAAATTGCCGCCAACACCGAAATGGCCCGTTTACGGCTCATCATAATGTCGCCAAACACCGTGAGTACCGTACACAGAGGCTATACTAGGATTAAATAGATTTTGTTTTATGCAAGAATACGTATTTCCTTTAGTTCAACATGCACTGCATATGCGCATGCGAGTCTTTCGATAATCTGTTTAGAGCTGCAAAAATTGGCTCTATGCCAGCTGCCCGAGTGATGCTAACGCGCGCCAAGAACGTGATCACTTCCAATGTTGGCGCAAAACTCGCTTTTTGGGGGGGATCGCTGTATGAAATTTCCTGTCTTTCCAGATTTAGACTAAAATATTTGAATTCTCTGACTTTTTTGGTCAATTTTCGAATTCCCCGACTTTTTCCGGTTTTCCCAGTTTTCCAGGTAGCGCGGCAACCCTGTTCATATCATCCTGAATTTTCATGTTGATTAGCAGGTAGAAGTAGAATCTGGTAATATAATTCTTGACTTCTTAAACTTCTCTCATGCAGCATGCTATTTATGAGTTAGCATGCTACAGAACAGTGGTTCCCTAACGTTTTGGCTCGTAGAACCTCTCTTAGAATGAGTTTCTTTATAGCAGCCCCTTAGACCTACTCTGTGCCTTACTAATTAATAATGTTTAAGAGTAATGTTAGAGGATGGAGAGGGAATAAATACCAAAGGAATATAAAGACATATCTAAGCAAAGCATAATATCCATGCAGTGAAAATATTTTAAAAACTGAAAGTTAACAGTATCTTGGTTTATTATCAACTACTAACCAAAATCCACAGTTTTGTCAAAGCTTTGCTCTCAATCAAAGTTATTGTTGCTAACGCTCAGTTGTCTGACCTATAGTCAACCCAAGCCCACGAAAATCGTCATGGCAAGGAGTGCAAGTCTGCACCTGTCGACAACAGCCTTGAGCACTTTACAGGTGACAGTGTGATTTAGCTCGGTTCTGCCCCTAATTTTGATGAAGAGCCCCCGGGAAAGAGGTCTGATCTCACACTCTGGATGTGTCCGAGGGTCTCCCACCCCTCTTCCCCTACCACAAACCTCTCGAGAGGACTTTCAGCTTGCCGCATATTTAGAGTGCCCTCATGCCACATGGACATTTACAAACATCCATGCCTTCTCCGGGCTTTGATCCTGGGCACTTCTGCAGGGCAGTCAGCGACACCCAAGTTATTTCAAAATTCAATAAATCAAACCAATTGCATTATAACATATTATTGGTGAGAACAACAATAAAAAAAATGTGCCCGATAAACACAACTTGTTCAGTTTAATCATTATGTCCAGTTCAATTAAATTACATATTTGTTCATTATTTACTATTGAGAGTTTTTATTATTCCTTACAGAGAACAATTTCAATTTTATTTTATTAACTAAAATACATTGCAGGGTAACAGCAGGCTTACCTGACACACATATATTTAATGAGAACATGGGGTTGCAATTTTTTCACTGTTTTCTCATTTTAAGTTCAGCTGATGACAATTGCAGGTGAATGTTTGATTTTACATGTGGTTTCTGCATTTTGTTTGGTATTGGCATATGTGGGAAATCGTGCTTCACAAAGATGTAATTGAGAAAAGGCAGCAACACTGCTTTTGCTATCTGCGATAAAATTTTGAATGCATCTTGTAAATGCAGCCAAAACTGGAAGGTGCTGTAATATATCAATCATCATATCATTCAGCAATATGATGAAAAATTTGAAAAGTTCTTATTTCTGTGATAAATATGGATTATCATCAAGTGTTAAGAACTGGAAAGTAAGCTAAGAGATTTTGTCTTTGTTCTTGCTCTTTATGAAGAATGTTTTAAAACTGCATATTTTAACTACTCCACTCAAATGTTTTATTAGTGTACAGAATGTTAAATATATATTAAAACATGCATCTCATACTTGACCTATCCATAGGAAATAATCTAAATAAATATAAATCAGATCACATCATCCTGTGGAAGCTTCAACTTAGAATTCTCGTGCAACAGTTACAGGTAAAAAAAGTGGGCAAGGTACCAAAATTTCATCATTGATCATACAGGTTAGCTCCGTCCAAATTTTAATGGAGAGCATCCAAGGGGATGGATTCGGGAGTCTGTCACCCCTTTCTTCCTGACACCAAACTAGTCAAAAGGATTTTTGGTTTGCGAGTATTTTAAGTACTCCATGCCATGCAGACACCATACCTTTTCGGAATTCGAAACCGGGCCCAGCGATGGGGTAATTAGTATCACTGACTACTGTACCTATCAGTATGGTTGTAACAGCTACCAATCACACAACTGGTCATTTCTATTATTTAAAGTGTGAAGACGGGGAATGTGTTATGGGATCCAATGCATTTGTTTTCATGTTTTGTATTATAAACAATTGGATTGCATTGAGTATCCACTAGAAAATAACATGTTGTCTACTAGAGGTAAGCCAAAATTGAATTACGCAACTTCCCATTCGGATATTTTTTTAGTTTTTTTTTTTCGTTTTGATTCTATTTTTTTTTTGTTTCCTGTTCTTTAATTTGATTGGTTTTTATTTATTTTATTTTCCTGGAAGAGCTGCAGATTCCCTATGAGGTGCAAGCTCTGTGGACAGGAGAAGTACAGGCTTCCTTAGGGCTGGCTCTACAGAGCACTGTTTGGGAACTGCTTCTAAAGACAATTAGACACATACCATACTTTGTAAAGTTTTAAAATGAATATAATTCTGAAAATATATTAATGATGCATTAATTACTTTATAATTACCCACATATTAATCTCAAAGATCCAGTTTTTAAGTTAAAACAGAAAATAGCTTTTAGCCAGTAATTATTGCAGGTAGTCTATTACTCAGTGCTTGTGATAAAATTTCAGTGCTGTGGCTACCTTATGAGGGGTAGCAGATATTCTTTCTCAGTATTTCCGATGTGTTGCTCTGTACAAGTTTAGAAGAAAAGTATTATTTGTTGTTTTTTATGAACATAAAATTGGTATGCCTTTGCTATAGTGCACTTAAAAATGCAAGATAAATTTTAACTGTTTTGAATATTATGTTATAGTATTATTTTTAAAGAAAAATTTCCATGATGCTATATATTTTATTTTTATTAAGCTTTGAAATATTTTCTTACATTATTGCATATATAATTGTATTTTGACAAATACAGATTAAAAACAGGATTTTTTTAAACAAGTATAATAAATTTTGGCAAGAGGTAGATTGGGACCATTTTTGTTTACATGATTTATTGTGCCTGATAGGCTTAGTACATGTTATTGATTGTGAAGTTGCAACTAAGCATTGCTGATTACTTCTTTTACAGCTTTTTTGTATGTTTTTCGACATTAAAACCCAAAATACGTTATAGAATATACAAAGTATCTTACATTTTTTTCCGCAGAACAGTTCTTAGCATTTTTTTATTTTTGTCTTGAAATTTAATATTGCAGTTAATTCTTGAAATTTGTATTTTCAGCTCTATAAAAGTGAATGTTATATTATTCTATGACAGATTTTTTGACTTTATTCTTTTAGTCTATCACTCGTAAGGGAACATTGAATAAAACAAAACTTGTGGAAGGTGGCAGGCGTATTCGAAAAAATTGGACTTCTTCTTTTGTTGTTTTGACTGATGTATTTCTCTTGTTTTACAAGGACATTCGATCTGCCCACTTGGTAAGCTCTGTTTCTTTCATTATTTATTATTAAATCTGTAACTCACATTTTAGAATTTACAAGCAGTATTGAAAGGCATTAAAATGTGAAGTTATGTTAATATGTACTCTTTGTTTATGTACATGCTTCCAAGTTCACTGCATTATCGAGCTGTTTTAAAAAAGAAAATTGCATTATCTGTTCTGTAAAAAAGCAAACTTCTCCCTTTATTTGTGTTTTGATTTAAAACATTGTTAGAGGGAGAGTGAAATGCCACATTAAATATAAACCATATCTATGAAATCTTTAGGCAACCTTCATTTTTAAAGCTCTTCATCATAGACATATACTTCCACTTGCAGAAATATTTTAAATGAAGTCAATATTCATGTTTTGACTACTTTTTCACTAAAAACAACTAATTTTGTGAAAATTATGAAATTTTACTTTTTTTTTACTGTCCCTGTAGTTACATCTAGGAAACGTTCATACTCATTCTAAGAAATAAAACGCTAAAATTTATGATTTCCATAAGACAAAAAGTGACTCGGGTATTAATTTAAATTTTTGGGTTTTGATGTTTTCATTTTGCTTTGAGGTATCAGTTAGGAAATAAATTTGGATAATAGAAGGTCAATTTCCTTTTTCTCTTCAATGTCATTCAGTGATATTCTTTTGGGATTAACAAATGCGTAACATTGTAAAATTTATAATTTTATTGCCTGGTATGCAGAAAGCAGTTGCATGCAAATGATTTATATATTTTCAAATGCTAAAAGTACATTAATAATACTCAGATACATTTTTCTTTATTTTAGGATCATAATATAATTAGTCTAACAAAAATTCATTGACTAGAAATATTTTTCATTTTTAAAATTTATATTATAATGCAATTTAAGCTTTTAAGTTTTATGTTGTTATGCAAGTAATTTAAGAATTAACTGTGTGCCAAGCTTGAAATTGTTTTCTAGAGCATGAATTTTGTAAGAGTCTGAAATAAGATCTCCTTTTAAAAAAATTGTTTTGGTCAAAACTTTTCTCAGCATTCTGCATATCAGTGCTCATAACTCAATCTGTTGACATTAGAAAGTGATAACTATAACTGATAAACTAAACTAATATTTCATTTTTAGTTGCATTCAGGCTGTAAAATTTATGATGCCGGTCAATTTTTGTTGTGCAGGAATCATTTTGCTTTCTTTCATAGAAAGATGAAGCAAATCAAGAAATGATAAGATGAACCCCCCCCCCAAATTCATTGTTTTACTTGAATTTTGGAGAAACATATTATATTAATTTTCTGGCCATGTTCTAAATATTTTAGAACACTGGAAAATTTCTGCTGTAGGATTATGAAAAGACAACTTATAACCAACACAAAAGTTGAGCAATCTTTAAATATGAATTCTCATATGCCTTTGAGTAAGTGGAGAAAATCATATTTTTCAGCTAAACTATTAAGTTTTATCCTAATTTCACTGTGTTATAAAGGGGGGAAAATAACTTAACTGGTAAATGTAGCAATTATGTAACTAAATAAGTGTGATATATTTTTAAGCTGATATAAGCATTTGTAAATCAGTCAAATTTTGACAATGTCAGTAATGCCATTAAAGATTTCCATTTACACATGCTAGCTTTTGTCACTTAAGTCATCTTGCCCCCTTGTACGTCTAAGTTACAGAACAGAAACTGTAAAGCGTGTGATTAAATACTATTTCTTTAAGTTATTGGAGAGTTCCTGAATCTATTATAAAACAGATCAGCATTAAGGCAATCATGTCTAGTTAAAAGATGGTGTAAGGTCTTAGCAGTAGCACAAGTAGAATCTAACGTGGTACATTCTTTGCGTAGAAAAATTCTCATTTAAGTGGTTGCTACTTGATTCAATTTGCTGTACATATGCAGATTTTCTTTTTTCAGTCATTTGATAGCATTTGCATGTGTGATTATCTGACGTGACTTTGGTGGCTGATGGTAACAGGTGGTAACTTTATATCATGTAGGAAGATGACTGTTTCTCTGGTTTGCATAAAACTAGCAAACCTTCGCTGAACCTGGTGTGAATGCAAGCATTCACATTTGAATTTCAGGTACTTGATCATCTTGGAAGTCGCTGAGCAAGTTCTTAAACTATCAACAAAACTGTTGTCCCTCTCTTAAATGGCAAACAACACAGTTGGAGAAACTTTTGGCTCTGCTTTCCCCTGCTACCTGTGTTAGATCATCTGACGAGTTTTTTTTCCAAGCTTCTAATTTGTCATAATAGAAAATAGTTAACAAATGGATGCTAGGTATATTGATAATTATCTTCGAGTGCCTTCATTCCTCTGTAGAACTTTATCCACCACGAGAGTCACTATGTTGCTGAGATCACCATATTTTGCCATTTTTGACTATGCAACCTGATGATGTTACTTCTAGCCTGTTCTTAAGTTATGAAGATCTGTCCTCTTGTGTGAAAATAACCAGCGTTCTTTCAACAAAATGATTTCCTCAACTAATTTTCATTATTCAAGTTTTTGTAAATACAGCTTTTAAGGGGATGAAAATAGATATCTACATGGCTTCCTAAATCTTCAGTGCGGGACTTTGTTATGTTCGAACTCACAAGGACTGTTAAATTGGTGATGATATTGTAAGGTTTTAGTTAAACTAACCAAGTTTATTTTAATTTAAATCTTTTCTATCTCCTCTCTGCTTCAACTTCCTGTCAGAAGAAGCGCGCGTTTTTAGCTTATGCTAATTTTTGAAGTTCAGCCAAGCACTATTTAAGCCAGAGGTAGAAACCTCTCGGTGTGTGAGAGCTTTGCCTCAGATCACGGTCACGCTGCTCAACGTTCGCCTGACCAGCTAGCAGTTTAAATTTATAAGCCATAGTGCTTACTACGTGATTGCATTGTAAAACAAATTAAAGTGCGGTAGTATTTAGTATACCTTGCTACGCACCCTTTTCGGTAGAGGCCAACTTCCGCGAATTGCTCTGCGAAGCAAAGTTTAATTTAAGTTCTATTTTAATTTATTTAAATTTATTTGATTGTTAAGTTGACCAAAGTGCGGTCTTTTACGTTCTGTATCTCTTCCGAGTTGGGAAGTTTTGTATTTAATAGTGATTGAATAAAAGAGGATTTCAAATCCCTTTACATGCAGTTATTCTCCAGCCCAGCAGTTACATCAGAACATAGCGTACCTTCCGCTCCCTGTTCCAGTTCAGGACTTAGAACGTAAGGATAAGAACCCTTTACAGAATTTACAATGCTTCCAAAACGGATGCACAGAACACTAAGTCCTGATAATATTTATATTTTCTCTTTAGTATTCTTTTATATTAGAATCTCTTATAATATTGATCCATATTTATCAGTTTTAAGTAGCTACTAGTATATAAATAATCGCATTGTAGTTGTGTTTTTGATTGTAAAATGTAGCTGTGTTTCTGACTGGCACTGCAGTATTGAGTAAACACAGTTGTTATTTTATGTTCTAGCACTAGGTTAAAAAAGATTAATTGTCGTCATTCCATTATTGCTTCAACACAATGCAATGTATTGTTTTCTAGGTATGGAATAATTGTTTATTAGGCACATGCAGTTTTTATAACACCCAATTTTAACATTTTGGTATCTAAATATTTTGCTGCCTTGACTATCCTTTTATTAAAACCTGGAAACACTGAAATCATAAGTATCATATTACTCACAGATTTCCGCTTTTTAGGACATTGTTCCAAAACTTTTTTAAATGTTCACTTAATTTTCCCTTCCTCAAGGCATTCAGAAAATGAGTTCCCTAAATTTTAAAATGTTATCTTCCACTCAGTGATTATATTTATATTATGAATTGATTGCGTGTGGATTTTGGGCACATGGGCTTTGATTGATGTAGCAGGTATAATGAAAAGCTTCTAAAAAGCACGATCTAGTGATCTTGATGTTCTAAAGATCCATGGGAAGAGAACCTGGATGATGAAAACAGCAATAATGGTGATGACTTACAAACTGTAAAAGGCGAAACAGACAGCAGTTTCAGCATCATTGAATGATTTGAAGCCTAGGAAGTAGCAGTAGATATCCTACATATTGTAATGTTAATATTACTATATATTCTTCCTGAAATATAAAGTTTCATTTAAATAAATAATGTGATAATTATTTCTACTTTATCCGTGAATTCTTTTTATTTGTTGTGTGCTTACTGTAACTGTGTCCATGGATAATTAAATTATTTGCATAATTTTCCCTTCTTGATTTCCATAGAATAAAAATTATTTTTCTTTTAAAAAAAAGGAATTTAAATACGGTATTTCAAAATTCTCGCTGGGTTTTTGCCCTAGTATACTTTTAATATGTTCGCGACCAGCATCGGGTATGTGCGACACAACAATTCCTCCCGTATATGCAAAGAGCTCCAATCGATCTCTTCAGCCCAGTGTCGTGTGTACATATCTTGAAAATGGAACATTTTTTTCCCTGAATTTTTAAATGCCAGTAGATGGCACTAAATGGTAGCAGTTTTTACATTGTTTAAGTCATGTGGCTTTTGACCTTCATGTATGAGCATCAGTTTCTGGGATAGACTTATTGGTTTGCTGCAAAGCTCTGTTTAAGTTAAAAGGACACCAGCGTGTTTGTTTATTTCATTAGGAAATTCATTTTTATTCTTTGCATTTTTCATTATTAGAATGTGGGGAAATGCATCCAGCTCAATGGTTTTTTGGGGGGCGTAAGGGAATGTGGGAAAATGCATTTACGCTGGTTATCAGAAATTAAGGAAAAATCATGATTACTGAAAAAGTTACATGTAGAATTTTATGAAACTTACTCACAATATACAGCACGTAGTAAGGTATCAAATAACATAAAAAGAAATTACCAGACAATTATGGAAGTATAGAAATTAGCGCATATATAAGACTGCTATCACATGGCCGTTTGTTTCGGAAGGACAACTGTTTGGAACAATTTTTCTCCTTTGTCACGTGATATACAACAGCCAATCACCATAGATCACTTTGGGGTTAACATATAAAAGGAAAACTGGTTCTCTACTACAAACACAAAGCCTACCAAAATTAGCTATTTTTAGCTATGAGGGATTCGAAGCTGATAGCTGATTGGTTGAAAATGAACAATAGTAAACCAGGCAGAAAAGTTGTTCGAAACAGTTGCTCGTGTGAAACAAACGCCGTGTGATTTGGGCCTAAAATGAACAAATCGAAGGTGTCGGTTTGCTATAGAAATAGCACCTTCAATATGGAATATGATCGCCTCTAGAAGCAATACAGCACATATAGTGATGTGTGATGCTTTCAATTATGTAGTGTAACAGTTCCAGAGGAAGCGAGAACCATTGCTCCTGCAAAACAGTTGCAAGGGTCTGAGGGGGCAGATTGAGAGCAGCTAGACGTCTCCCTAAACCATCCCAAACCTTCTTAATAGGATTCATGTCCGGGGATCAAGCTGGCCACTCCATGTGCATAATTGTTTCCTGTTGAAGATAATCATCTAGGATGCAAGACCTGTGTTGTCTTGTCTTGCGTTGTCGTCTTGTAACAGGAAAGCATCACCTATTGCCTCGGCATATGGGTGCACATAAGCATCAAGATGTCATCTCTATAAACCTGAGCATTCGCAGTTCCCCTTGGAAAGACATGGAGGTCTGTGCGTCCACCCAGAGAAATGCCACCCAAAACACAGACATTGCCTCTTCCGTATGCATCTCTTTCATGGATGTTTGATGGATGAAAACAGGTTCCAGGTTCTCTCCATATCAAATAACGCCTACTATTGCTTTTTAGACTAAAACTGGACTCGTCCGTAAAGAGAACAGCCCTCCATTGATGAGGTGTCCAGTGGACATGTTGTCGCGCCCACTGCAAACAGTCCCTCCTATGGCGTGACGTGGGCGGCACGCAAATTGCTGGTCGCCTCGCATACAGACCACTCTCATAAGGCTTCTACACACAGTTGACGTTGACACTAACCTTCCAGTGGCTGCAGCAAGGAAGGATATAAGAAGAGTCGAAGTAGCAGTTCTATTCGTGCGTGCACATAACGTGAAATATCGGTCATTGACACTCATCACAGCAGTTGGTCGTCCTTGGCTGAACCTCCTAGATGCCGAATCTGTGGTTTGAAATTGCCTCCAAAGTCCCTGAATCATAGGACTTGCATTTAGCCATCTGGCCACTTCTGTTTGACTTTGCCCTGTTTCTAGTCTCCCAATGGCTCTCCACCATAGTTCTGCAGGCAGATGATGCCTGCAGGTCATTGTTACGATTTGGCTATCTCAGATTTCTGTGACTGTCAGAGTGAAATATGTGGGCTTGCTCTCAAACATGGACTTTTATGCTCCTATCAGATGACGTATTCTGAGTGCAGCGCCACTGATTTGCATATTGCAGTTTTACTCAGCTACTCTTACTTGGCAACATATTCAAATTTTACATCATTTGGCTTATTTTTGAGGGCGTTATCGTTATTTTTCTGATTTTCCATGAATTATGATAACCAGTGTAGTGGGCTATAGCGGGTGGAACGTCGCCGAACTTCCATGATGGGAAAAAAGTCAGACCAGTTGTCCTTTTTTATAATTATTTTAAAACTTAACATGGAATTTCTTCGATAATTGAAAAGTAACTTAATCATCATTACAGCATTATTACAGAAAGGGAAAGATATCAGCTTTCCCGATGTGTGATGCATTTTACTTGCTCGGTGAAAAAAGCTGTCATTGTCCTGCATGTCGATTCTCATTTCGAATTATTCCACACACAGCAGAAGTATTAATTTGGAATTTAATTACCTACAGATAATTATTGCTTAATTTTCTTTTACGTTTCATATTTGTAATTCTGTTTTCATATTTGTTTTCATGCTTATAGTTATAATTTTAGTATTTCACATGTTTCATTTATTTCTATTAATGTGATATTCTGTGTATTAATACATATTAATAACTAGTACATTAAGTACGTAACTTCCAAAAATTGAGGTCATTATATTAAAATACTGATTTTATATGAATTTTTTTGTAAAAGTTGGCTTAACTGCTGAAAATACATGGGCCGGTGGCGACGTTCCATTTCTGGGGGTTTGCTCCCACGGCTGAGCGTCATTCTCCACGCACTGGTCCTCAAGTGGTTAAATATGTAAAATAACAATTATAATTAAAATCGAGGGAAAAGGTCAGAAATTCATAGTTCTTTTGTAAGTTTTGTGACTAAGTGATGTGAATAAAGGAAAAATGTTTGAATGATATATTTAGCTTTTGAACTTACTCGTAGCTGCATTTGATCTTGGAAATCGGGCAAAGTGTTTTGCATTTGTGAATAAACACTTTTTTTTTCATCAATGTGTGTAATATGATCTAATTATGTATTATTAATTATTTCTGAAATGAAAGGTTGTTATTTAATTTCTTCATATTATTGTTGCTCGTAGTTTGATTGAAATAGTTTTTGAAATTAAAATGCATCAGATTAAACTGCTTAAATCAGTCATCATAAATTTACTAAGGTGAAACCAGCTGTTTAAATCTGTTTTTACTGGTAAAATTGTTTTAAGTAGTTTAATTGTAATTGCAAATTGTTTATGTATAGCTTTTATGTGAATTGTTCAGCAAGATCCTTAAGCAAAACTTCATGTTTTTTAATCGTGCTAATTAGCTTAATGGTTGACTTAGTATTTGAGGAAAAGTGATAAATTTTTTCTGTCTCAAGTGTGTTTTCATTAATTTATAAGCACCATGTACTTTGTTTAATAAATACTTCTTGATCATAACAGTGTGTATATAGCATTATTTGTATGTTAGTATAGAAAAAGTTTTGGGTAGAGTTTAAGTGAATTGCAGTATATACAAATAAAAACTTAAGTGTTGTATTTTGCTGGTTTCCAGTTTGATGAAAATCTGATTAGATACATCACATAATAATTGCATATGCATAATTCATTGAGGTTTATATAATTTGTTCATTGCTGTACTAAGTCTGTAAAAATGTTTGCTTCTAAAGCAATCACCAAGATAAAATGTAAGCGTGGTTGAATTCAAATCCAGCTTAAGTATCCATCCAAAGATTAATTAATGATTTGATAAAAATTTTACAAAAATTAATTAAATTTTTGTTTGTAGAATTTGTATCGTTCTAAGAGTGGATTTAAATTTTCTAAAATTTGTAAAGACTTTTATTCAATTTCTGTTTGACATTCTGTGCCATTTAGTATCATAGGTTTAAATTATCGTTAATAAATTATTTTTTTGTTGTTTTATAGTAGGAGAATCATCCTCAAGCAGAAATGCTATGAAAGCCTTACTTAATGTGTAAACAGCTATTACAATGTCAGTAGTTGTGAGTTGGTAAATGTGAGGTTTTTTTTCAATGATGGGGTGAAGTTTTTAATTTTAGCTGCAGTACACTTTGTATTGTGTGCCTGAAGGGAATTATATTGACCATCATAGGTAAGGTGTTAAAGTTCTAGGAATTAAGCTCTAGTTTGATATAGACAACACTGTTGGCCAAATACAAGCTTGAAATATTTATGCAACTCTCCTGTGCAGTATTGTTGTTTAGTCTGGTTCTGTTGTTTCACTGCTACACGAGCATTTAGCACTGCTTTTGCAACCATGGAAGGTGCAAAGAGCAATCATTTTCTTTTTTAGAAAAGAAGGTGTGAAAATTTTGGAATTTGTGCAATATATGTGAGGAATATTCTGTTACCACATTTGAAAAAACCTTTATGGGGTGTTTGAGTTTAACCATGCCATAAATAAATGAATTGAGGAGACATCGAAAAAGTTCTTTGATGGCCAGCCACTTTAAAAAAACTTAATTTTTCTTTAGGCTAAGTGTATTAAATTTATTGGGGATTGTGTTGAAAGATAGTGATGTAATATTGATGAAAATTGACAAAACAAAATCTAATATTTTAATAGGAACTTCATTGTTACTATTCGACTAGTGTACGCAGCTGCGCATGAATCTATCTTATCTATACATAGAGCTCCTGGTGGAGAGTCTGCCGAAATTCAAAAAAGGCATGTCATGTTTAACAAAAAACGCATATATCAATTAATCAAATAATTCCCGCACACTCCCCACCTGAACTCTGTCAAGAGTTCACATTAATCTAACAACAGTCAAATTTAGATCAATAAGTACTTTGACATATAGTTATAAAACAATTAATAAGTATATTAAATGAATAGAAAATATACTCAAACTATAGTAATTATACCAAATTCTATAAAAAGGAATGTTAATATGAAATATAATTTTGACACTACTTCAATAAATCTAAACTGTTCCTAATCATATGAAACTAAAATAGCAAAAATAAACAATAGCACAAAAACTTATTGAATCAACTCATATTACTAAATAATAAAAATTGTTTTTAAAGTTCTAAAGGATATAATAATTGAACTGGTGGTCTTATTATTGTTCCATCAGCAGTTTTTAGTTCACAAGAACGAACTTTGTCGTCACGACCACGAAAAACTTTTATTACTCTGCCACACTTCCACAAAAGTTTGCAGTTATTTTTCCCTTCTATTAAGACGAGATCGTCAACTTTGAGATCATCATAAAAGTGAGGATTCTCTAATTGACGAGCTGTCCGAAGATCCATTAAATATTGTGTTTTCCATTTAGTCCACAATTGCATAACCAATAAATCTTGATAAATCTTTCTTTTGGTCAGAGAGAACTTGGTAGAGTTATCTTTAATAATGGAGTTAAAGTTGATAGGTAATGTAGAATCTTTTTTTCCGAAAATCAAGAAATTGACTGGTTTCAGTGGCAGTGGTTCCTTGTGGTCACTGTACACATAGGTCAATGGACAAGAATTCAAAACAGCTTCCACTTGTGTTAAAACCGTTGACAATTCTTCAGACGTTAGCAATGCTTTACCAAGAATTTTCCTTAAGCATTCTTTCACTGATTTTACTAATTTCTCCTAGAAGCCTCCCCACCAAGCCCCTCGTTCTATTATAAACTTCCAATCGATTTTCTCATTCGACAGAAAATCTTGGAATTTCTTATTTGACAACAGTTTAGACAAATTTTCGAGTTCCTTTTGTCCCCTTTTTCGTTAAAGTTTTTGCGTTATCCGAATAAATTACTCGACAATTGCCTCTCCTAGAGGGGAATCATTTGAATGCCATCAAGAAAGAATCCATAGAGAGATTCGGTACAAGTTCCAGATGTATGGCTCTAGTGGTAGCGCAAGTAAATAATGCTACATAGGCTTTTTGATTCCCTTCAACATTTTTTACATAAATCGGTCCTGCAAAATCTACGCTGGAAACATAGAATGGCGACGTCTCATTGATTCTATCTTCTGGAAGCTGAGAAGTGGTCGGGTCGGCAGATTTCAATGAATATTTTTTACATATAAGGCACTTGTTTATTATTTTCTTGGCAAACTGACGTTTTTTTGGGATCCAAAAACAACTATGAATTTCAGCTAAGGTTGTTTTGCATCATTTTAACATGTGTACTTTCTACTATTAAATTCGTTAGGCAGGAGTTTCTTGAAAGAATCGCAGGATGTTTTTCATCATGTGACAAACTAGGATGTTCTAATCTTCCACCTGCTCTCAGTATCCCATTCTGGTCTAAAAAGAGATAAAAAAGATATAAAGATGATTTTTTTCCGACTTTATTTGCCTTTTTCAGAGACTCGATTTCTTTGGGATTAAAGCGTTCTTGTTCAGATCTAATCAAATAATTTTCAGCATCTACTAATTCTTCAGTTGTTAATGAACCTGTCAAATGGTTCGTTTTCCTAATTTTACCAATGAATCGCTTCATCCAACTAGTTATTCTCAACAATTTTCTTATATTACTATATTTTGAGATGTCTGTTAGCCTTTCTTCAACTGCCGTGCACACAAATTCATAACTATCATTAATGTTCTTGCGGTATTCTAATTCTTCTTCAACGATAGGTTTTTCTTCATTCTGTCGAGGCCACAATTCAGACGACATTTTAAGCCATTCTGGCCCTTGAAACCAGATAGGATTGTTTTTCACCTCATGAAGTTTAGCTCCCCTCGAAGCCAAGTCAGCTAGGTTACTTTTCCCGGGGCAATAATGCCAATTTTCTGGGGATGTTAAATTTTGTATTTCTTGAATACGATTTTTAACGGAAAGCTTAAATTTCTTTGCACAGTCCTTTATCCAGAAAAGTGTGACTTTCGAATCAGTCCAGAAAAAACAGGAAAGTTGTAACTTCAAAACTTTAGCGATGCTAGTGCCTAACTTAGCCGATAAAAGAGCTCCCATGAGTTCCAACCTAGGTAAGGTGAGCGGTTTTAAAGGCGCTACTCTAGTCTTGGAAGCAACAAAAACCGTAAATATTTGTTCATTATTGGAAATTATACACATATACACTACTGTACCATACGCTTTTTTGCTAGCATCAGAAAAACGGTGCAGCTCAATCCTTTCCACATCACTATTACCAATCGCAGAAAAATAATATCGTGGAATACCGATTTCGTCCAAACTCGAAACTTCTTGGAACCATTTTTTCCATACAGAACATAAATTTTCTGGTAGTTCATCATCCCAATCTAAAGCAAGAACACAGATTTGTTGCAATATGATTTTGATTCTAAGTACAAACGGAGATAATAGACCTACAGGATCAAAAATTCGTCCTATTGCCTGCAAGACAAAAGTTTTAGTATTAACTTGTTTTGACAGAAATGTTATCATATTTTTGTTATCAAAGTAAATTGAGTCATTTTGATTGCCCCAAGCGACTTCTAACACTTTTAATGGAGGGTTTCTAGCTTCCGAAATTTGAGGAGATTCTTCGCATTCAATACCTTCTTTAATCCGCAGTTTGCACAGTTCTTGAGAATTGGTATGCCATTTATGTAGAATCATACTGGCATCTCTAAAAATGCTGATACATTTTAAACTGGTATTGAAAGCAAGTTTAACGTTTTGGTTTAACATTTTTCCAATGATGTCATCTACATAAATGTGATCATTTGGGAATTCGCAAATGGCAGGGTAGGTTTTCTTATATTGTTTCAAATGGTGTTTAATGGTTGCAGCCAATGAAAGCGGACTGCTATTTACGCCAAATAACACACGAGTGAATCAGTAAGTTACGCAATTTTGTGGATCTTCGAATGGGTTTTCTGCAAACAAAAAACGTGTTACATCTCTTTCTCATCTATTTTTATCTGCAGAAAAGCCTGCTTTATGTCACTTATAAAGGCTACAGGATGAAGCTTGAAGGCTAATAAAAGTTCGAAAATGTCAGGATACAAATTTGGACCTATATGTAAGCAGTCATTCAACGAAATTTCACCAGGTTCATGTGAGGATGCGTCGAATACAATATGTAGTTTAATAGTAGTTCAATCACTGCAAATGATTTCTCTGTGAGGCAAGTAAAATGTGATGTGAGTTGCTCAAATCTCTTTATTATTAAATAACTCATATTTTCTATCAGACTTCCATGGCAGCCTAACCTTGTGACGAGAATTTTTGTATAAAATTTCCGATTCGAATTTTCCCATTATAGCATCTTCCAGTGGATTAGATGATTCATTTTCAGGCTTTATATCTAAACTTTCAAGCTCCCAAATTTTTTTTTATCTGATCAGGTATTATATCTTCCTCAACTACAATATTAAAGGCTGTAGAAGTGCACCTTGTGCCTTTAGTGTTACCTAGCAGAGACCAACCGAATAGCGTTTCTGCAGCTACTAAGTGTTTGTCTAAACACTTAAGGTTCCCAGTCACTATATCGTAATAATAATCAGCTCCTATCAAAAGAGTTATTTTTTCCTTACAATCCCAAGAGTCTGCGAGTTGTAAACAATCTGTTTGCCTATAATGTGTTTATTCACATTAGGAGGTGGTAAATCAGAACTTGAAATTTGTTCAGTCACGAGGGCTTCAATTTAGATTTTCGAATTCGGTATTTCCTTGTTCTCCAAATTTATCTTAACAACGTTAAATGTTATTCTAATGGGTGTTTTATTTCCAAATGTAAATACTGAAAGAGTTTCTGATCGAATAATAGGAAGTTTCAATTTATCCGCGATTTCCTTTCCCACAAAACATCGCATACTACCTGAATCCAGAAGAGGTCTTTATAAAACCGACTGCGTATTTGTTCGGAGTGTTACGTAACACGTTTGAAGCAAAATGGTTTTAATTTTATTCCCAGAGAATGCTGAAAGAACATGCGAATCTTGTACACTGTCATTTTTTTTCTTTTAGTTCTTTCTCAACTTGAAAGCATATAGAACGGTTATGCTTGCCCTTGCATCTGAAACAAACGTCACCACTTTTGCATTCCTTCATTCGATGTTTCGATTTCAAGCATAAAAAACATCTTTCTTGCTTATGCAATAAATTTCTCTTTTCATCAACTGTCAATGACTCACATTTTTCAGTAACATGTTTAGATGTATTACAAAACAGACACCAATTAGTAGTTTTGTTTTCAGTAACTGGCGCCAAGAGCTGGTAAGCAGAGGATGTTATACTCTCCTTCCCCCTTCTTCTCTTTATAAGCACAGGAAGTGTTTTCTGATTTATGAGTAGAGAGCAAAAGATGGTTTCTTTCCCGACATTCTAATTCTGATCGAATAAATTGCATTAACTTATCAACATTAAAAAAGGATGATGAATCCGTTTTATGAACTGACTCTGAAGTTATCTCAAAAGGCAGTGTTTTCATTATAGCCGTTACCAACATATAACTGTATTTATCTGGTGTGAATTCTAATGATCTCAAGCTGCGTGTTTCAGTTTCTATAGCGTCGCAAAGTTTGCGAAATTTTGTAAATCGTAATTTGGTTCCGAAATACAGAAACCTTCTATCGTGTGTGCAGCGTTGCCGCATAAGTACGATATTAAGTAATTAAATTTTTCGATTTTTGTTAAAGATTCAGGATCTTGGATTGCTACTTTGAAAGAGTTCCAAAAACTTGTCCACTGGGTATAATCTCCGTAGAATTTAGACATAGTTAATTTTGTCAGCCGGGTAAGTTTATTGCTTTCGTTTTGAGAATCTTTGGCGGTTTAGTTAAAAATGCTATTTTCATTATCCGAATTTGTCACTTTAGTTAATTCTTTCAATTTTTTATTCGCTCTAAACTGCCATAATTGAATTTTCTCTTCATATTTGATACAAGATGTTATTTCAGTTTCGAATTTGTCGGTTTCCACTTTCAAATCATGCTGTATTTGAGCATCTAAATCAGTCAGAGATTTCGATTTCATAATTAATTGATCTAAATTTTCTTCTACTATACTTGTACTAATGTGTTTTTTGTCTAATTCCATTTCAAGTTTCTTTAGAATCTGGGACACAGTGGTCCTTACAACTTTTCGTTTCGATTTCAGTTTAAGAACAGAATCTTCTGCCATGGCTCTACTTTACAAAATAGAAAATTTAGCCTTACCTTTTGCTGTCTTCGCACACTTGCTATGTGCTAAATCCAAATTGATGGCCGCATGCACCAGTTTTGTTTCAAAAATTCAGAGAGTCATAGAAATCAAAGGTTGAATGATTTTAAAAACGTAAAGTTTAATATGTACATTATTTACAAATAATCACTTACAGATTTGCATCGATCATAAAAGATCGAAATACTCATGCCAATCGAAAAATCTAATATTTTAATAGGAACTTTATTGTTCCTATTCGACTAATGTGCGAAACTATGCACGAATCTATCTTATCTACCTATACATAGAGCTCCCGGTGGAGAGTCTGCCGAAATTAAAAAAAGACATGTCACGTTTCACACGAAACGCCAGCGCCATCTATCAATTAATCAAATAATTTCCACAATTACGAATTGACAGATAAGCATTTCCCAGAACATTGTCATTGCAACATAAGATCTTTTTATTTTTAAAATTGAACAACTAAACAAACTGAGTGATTTGAAACTAAATGCATTTCTTAATAATATAAATCTTCATTTTATTTCGTGAGACAATCAATTGATGTAATTTTAAATGCATTTAATTTATGCTAATTCACTTAATAAATTATGAGCATGAGGACAGTTGTAAGTTACAAAAAATGTTTCTGTTGCCATATTATTTTTATGTATTATTTTTATGTCGAAAATCTTTTGGTTTTAGCCTATAAGTTATTTCTCCCGTATTTTAGCATGCTTTCGTGGTGTAATCAGAACATGAAGGTAAGAAAGGAAGGAGGGGTCAAGCTTGCACAGAGAATGAAGTACTGCTCCAAGACTTCAGTCTTCAGATGGGGTGTTTTTTGTTTACATTCAGAAGCTCCCTTCACAGCGCTCTGATAGTATTTCGGCACACGACAGTTCCATACAAATCGAAAAACGGGACACTTCCCCATAAAAGAAACATTCATTGTGTGATGGATAATAGCAATTTGTATAATTTAGTGACTTTTACACAAAAACCGCATCTTGGTTATTTTTCGATAACTAACAATGGCGGTTTGGAGTAGGAATTTGCTTTATAAAATTCTAAGCTGTTGAACTACAAAAATATAGATTTTATTATGCTTAAAGAATGAAAAATACCTTAACAGGTACCTTTAAAATTCTATACGTCTTTCAATACCCTTGATAAAGTATTCGCAACTTTTATTTTATGTTACAAACGCCAAAATGTTTTAAATAAAATAAATTTTTTTGTCTTCCATATATTATTGTAACATGTACTTTAAAAAAAATTTGTTTTTTAATTTTTATAGTTGCTTATTTTAAACTCATCATTTTATTTTTATGTAACGGAAAAATAATCACTTTCGGTTTACACTTGTTAATTAAAAAATGAAATTAACACCAAATGCTGTAATCCTCATCAAAATAAATAAATATGCACCCAGATATGCCAGTAAGTGAACTTTTCCTTGATTTGTACTAATTGAAACTGTACATAATTTTACACAAATGTGTGGAACAGAAGACGGATACATTTGCAAATTCGGCGGAAGTACCATGTGCAGTCAAGGTGATGTGACCATGTGAATGTGCCACATCATCAAGACAGCATATTAAGAATTTGAAAATAGGGTAATCGACAGAGGTCAAAACATTTGTGTATCCTGTTATAGGAGGTCCGATCATGATCATAAACTGAAATGCTGTTGGCAGATACGTTTATTAAATTGTTTAAGCAAGAATAGTTCGTACCGGAAAGCAATCTGTTAAAAGGTATTGTAAAGCAAATTCTATGTGATGCATACTTAAGGAAGTAATAAAGAAGAGTTTTAGGATATGTATTGCTGAAATGAAGGGTAAAGAAAAACTGATAAATATAATTAAAACAATTATTCCCTTACGTTTTATAATAAGTCAGTTACATGTTTTAAATAATATGTAAAAAAAATCCTTTTTTTATTCCCTTTCAGAAATATTCAGAGAAAGTGAAGTACTATTTAACATAGTTCACTATTAAAATAAAAGGTGCTGTAATTTGAAATGGACCAAATAGAGCATTAATTATAAATTGGCTTAGATTTTTCGATTTAAAAATGCCTCAGAAACTAAAACATCATGTCATATTTGAAAAAGTATTTTAAGAAGAAGCTCTATAAGTAGAATGGAAATAATGCATAATTTTAATATTAATAATGCAATAAACTTTTTTTGTAATCCTTAATTGAATAAAATAGAATTATCTTAAAATTTTTTTCTTATGTAATTAATGAAAACTTGTGAAAATGTTTCATTCAGATGAAACCATTCTTAGCAAACTGTTCTGTGAAAAGTATAGCATTTAATTCCGTTCAGAATGAAATGTTGTTTAAAAATGTATTCTTTTCAGATACTTAGGACTCTAAGATAGTGTAAAAAAAGAAAATATGTACATTTATATGTATATTTACGACGTAATTGCAAAGTATTTATATTTGATCGTGTCAAAAGCCATTGATCTTAATGGTAAATAACTTAATGTTTTGGTCACCATGCAGGAATCGCCAGTGCTTCAAAGCAGTGTATGGAAAAAACTGGTTAGGTGCCTCTCCTTCTTCCTTCCTACCTCCATGAATCAGAAGCATACTCCACGCGTATTCGAGAGGTCCGTGGTTCGAGTCCCGGCCAGGGCTTTGCTAATTTTTCGTGTCTCCTGCTTCGAAATAACCTAACACTCTACAGTGGAACTAAAAAAAGATGAATGATGATTCTCCACCACCCGGATTTGGCAAATGGGTCCCCTAATTCCCTAGTCACATATTTCACCCGCCTTCTAGCATGCCTTCGTGGTGTAATCGGAAGCATACTTAACGTGTATTCGAGAGGTTCGTGGTTCAAGTCCCAGTGAGGGCAATGCTCATTTTTCATCTCTCGTGCTTTCAAAATACCTTATGTCTCTACAAGCCCTTTAATTTTTATAATATATTGAAGTTATCTTTTTCTCTTTGTGTGTATATGTTAATAATTTGGAAGGGAAAATGTACGTAATGCCTTTACATGTGTGTAAGCTGAATGTTATTTACGTGTCTCTGAGTTAGAGCTACACTAAACTCATAACCTCATTAAAATATTCAAGTTTGTAAGCAGCCAGATTAATTCTACTTTAAATGTTATGTTTATTCTAAGTTATAATTTAAAGTTTATGCTTTCTTAAAATTTTATTTCCTTTTTTTTTCCGTAATTTGCCATCTTAAAATAACTTTTAAAATGAAGCTAGTTTTATGATAGTATTTTGTTTGAACTAGATGATAATTTTTCAAGAGAAAATGATTGTATTTTTAGTTATAAAAATAATGAACATTTTTTGCTTATTATGATTGTTCACTGTATTGGAAATTAACATTTTTTTTTTTTTAACAAATCATAGGCTAATCCTGGAATAAAACCTGAACTCTGTATTGATTTAAATGGAGCTCTGGTTGAATGGTGTCCAGATAAATCAAGTCGTAAAAATGTTTTTCAGGTATTTAGCACTCATGTATATGAGCTTTGTCATGTAATTTACTGTTTATTTATATGCTTTCCAATTACATTCACCAAATGTATCTGTTCATAAAATTCTGAGAGAGTAGTTTTTGTATATTTTAATACATCTATGATCATTTCATGGGAACTGTGATTACACTGTGTTGCTTTAAGAATATAAATTTGAATGGACTACAAAAATGTTTTATACGTATATTTCTTGTATTTCTTTTATAGTTTTATAAAGCAATTTCTCAATTTGGAGAAATGTAAGCCATTTTTAATTTTGGTTCAGTTCTTTTTTTACCAAGTAACAGATTATCTTTCACAAAAAGTATGCATGTTACACTAAAATGAAATGTGTTCGTTTTGTTTCTGTTAAAGTGAAAACTGTTAATTTACAGAGAAAAAAATAAATACTTAAAAAATAGGCATTGTGTTTGAATACTGAAATTTTCTTCTGTTTTGTATCGGGCACTTTTATTTCTTTGCGTATTATAAGATGAATGTAATCATGATTTCAGAATCACGGGACTTATAACAAGGACGTGTATAATCAACTAAGTTTAATTAAGTTATTTATATTTGATAAAACACTAGTTTTATTTAATAAAGCACTCGGGGCTGGAATGCCTTCTGAGAAGCTGGTTTGTATTCCTTTTTAATGGGAATACATGAAACACCTCTCTTGCACAGACAATCCATTCAGTGACAGTGAGAATTTGGAATAAACCGCCCATCTTAATCATTAATTTTGATGAAGAATACGGATAATTACAAATAACTGATTAAAGTATTAACTAATGAAATTGTATTCATAAGTGTAAATAATCAATAAAAAATTAGTTTTCATCTTTTTTCTACATGTAATGCCACAAGCCAGTTTCCCTTAAAATATGCTCTGTGAAGCTCTCACCCTTGTAAATAGCCCTTTCCTATTTATAGTTTTTATTGAATCAAAGTACTCAATAAAAACTATGGGTTTTTCAGAAAATTGGATTTTAGCACTATAGGATGTAAAAGAAAAAAAAGAATCCGATCGAAAAACTTCAGGTTACAGTCCTTGAAGAATTTACCTTAATAAATTTTACAAATTAAAATTTAGAAAAATTGGTGTGGGTATTTTGGTTTTATTTTAGATAAAAATATCCATTACTGCCAGCCCATGAAACTAGATCTTTTACTGTCCAATAGAATTAAAACTCAGCTTTAATAGAATTATAATTTTAAAAGCATAGGCATTTTTTTTTTCTGCATTACTTTTTTAATGTAAAATGATGTAAACAAAATATGGGAGTAAACAAATGTTTTCTTTGAATATTTTTTAAGAAAAAAATAATTTAGGGAAGACTGCAATTTGTATATTACTACAATATTCAATGCCATTATTTTGTAGGGTTTTTTTTAATGCAGACAGTAGTGCACAGAATTACTGCTCAAAATTTTGCAACTGATCTATTATAAGATATTGGAATTGTATTTTATGTAACACATATTTAGTATGAATTGCTAATAATAAAATGTTGCTGAGAAGTCAGGGTTCGTACGGTCCTTAAGAGTCCTTAAAAGTCCTTAGGTTTTTTGGAATCGATTTTTGGTCCTTAAAAGTCCTTAATTTCGGCCAAAATCAGCAGAAGGTCCTTAATTTTAATCATCTGAAATTTCTGTCTGCCAGTTTGTGTGTGAATTAGCATTTTGGAGGAATATTTTTGGCGATTTTAAAATCGGTTTTTATAGAAAATTTTTAATTCCGAGATCTGAGAATTTTTCGACTTTATGAACATTTTGGCGATTTTAAGATCAGTTTTTACAGAAAAGTTTTAATTCTGAGATCTGGGAATTTTTCGACGGTTTTTTAATACATTGCAACATTAATAAATTTCATTAAAATAATAAATTTCATTGAAATTATATTTAAAAAATAACATTAAAATAAAATATTTTTATTTTTCGCTGATATTATAAAGTTCCATTATACAATATTTTGAATCTGTGAAATAAACAAGGTATAATACTATAAAACACAATTTACGAAACAGTTCTTAGTAAAGGCGAAATTAGCTATATAATTAATTGTCTTTTTTAAAATTTTTTCATAGTAAGAGATCTTCCCATGTAATTGACTCAGAATATTCAGAGTTCTCAGAATATGCATCAGTTTTCTCTATAAAATTAATTTTACACTTTCCTTTTTTTCTCTTCTTTTTTTTCCAAAATATTTCTGGCTTTTGGCTATTACAGGATTGGTAGGGATCATTTTTCTTTAGGATTTTAGACACTGCAGCTTGGAAAGTTTAGAAGGATTTAAATGCAAGATTTATAGATGCACGATTCTAGAAGATTCCAGTAATATGTGACAAAATGAAAAATGTCTCCATGATATTAACACATAATGAATGTATTTTACAGAAAGTTTGTGATGAATTTCGTACTTTTTGGAGAAAGTCTGGAAGAACAATGAAAACCTAATATTCGAATTTTTTTATTTCTGATACTAGAATCTGTTTCTTAACATGTTTATCTTCCCATTATTTTCTCTACTTTTCACTGGACACAAGCATGAAAAATATCAAAAATGCTTCTAATCTTATCGCATGGATAGGCGTTATAGGAATGCATTTTTTTTATTAATAAAGAAATTGAAAACTGGCAGTTTAAAAAATTCATATAATATGCCTTAATGCATCATACAGAGCTGGCACTAGGCATTTCCCCACCTGATGCAATCTCTGTGAATCCTAAATTCTGCTGCCTAGTGCCTTTCTAAATTCAGCTTCCAGTGCCTGCTCTAAATTCTAAAAGTTATGAGAGTTCTAAATTTTGTTGCTCAGTTTGTCACTAAATTCTAAAAATTCTTCCACATCAGCTCTATAACCAGCCCTTACCATATATATTTCATATTTCTTCTGAATTTTGATGATGTTAAAGAAATAAAATTAGCAGCTTTTTCTCTACATTCTAAATGCATTTAGTTTTTTTAAGAGTAACAGAAATCCTTAATTAAATCCAAAAATTCTAAAATAAAAGGAAATGTGTTGAAGAAAGAAAGTACATAAAGAAAATTATTTTTCAAAGATATGTACAGTTATTATTATGTAAATTACGCAGTTGTTTATGATTTCAGCCCTTACTATAGTTTTTTAGTTTCCCATTTCTATTTCCTCATATGATAGAGTTACTGAGCCAGCTTAAATTAAAACTAAATTATATAGTCTTTGTCCACTAGTCCACATTTTTAGTTTGAATTTGACGTTCTTGTTTAATTACATCACCACGAGCTGTAACTAATTTTGTTAGCATCAGAACATGCCTTTATGTTCTAAGTTCTTTTTAAATAAGAGGCTTATTGAAACCTTTGTCTGACATTGTAGTTACTTTCAGACATAGCGGTAATTTGCTTCACTTTTGTCGGGAGGTTTAGGACTATTTAACTTTTAACAGATTAAGTAAATCCTCATGGGTATATTTTAGAGAGGTTGATAAGTTAGGAGGTAAAGCACGTAGAAACTAGTGAGAACACTGGTTTGCGTATTGAGACAATTTTCTGATTGTTAGAAAAGATGCTTAAAGAGGAGGAAATTGATTTAAATTACCCAAAATGTCTGGGAAGGCTTCAAATTAAAAAGATGCATAAATATTTTGTTCAGTTTTGTTGTTATAAAACATGAATGTTTTGTAGCTTTTAATGTGTAGTATAGACTCCAACTATTACGAATTCTCCGTAGTTTCTACGGAAATTCATCAAAAACTACGAGCTACGAAAAGTATGCAAAAATCTACGGATTATACAGAAACAAGAGCAGGAGAACCAGTACGCAAAACGGAACCAACTATTTCATCCGATGATTGGCTGAATACTCCTGTTACCATATATCACGTGTTGAGTGCGTTCCTGGTTTTGAAGAATAGCAGTGCCATGTAAATCCATAATGACTAAGGTTATCTAACTACCTAATTTAATTATTTATAACTAACTGCTTACCCTTAAAAATTACCTCTGCATATTAAAGCGAGTTATTGCCATTCATTAATCCTTACCGTAGCCACAAGATAAAACACAAAAATGTAAAAATTCACGTAAAACTTATTCTTTGCGTCTAGTGAGACTTAAAAGAATACAAAACAACTTGCCACCTGTGGTACTTTAGTGGTTTATTGGACCTACACAAAGCTACGACACTAACTGTGACAGACAGAACCCAGCTAACTTTCAAATTTTGCCAACCGTGCCTACATCAGGCCTTTTAGGTTAGTTCTAATCAGCAGGTCTTTCTCTAGGCAAGCAGCAGTGGTGACAGGGCGATCTTTTATGAATCATTGAATATGATTTACTTCTAATTTTGATCTATGCCTTTTGACATAAAATCTACTTGCTATTTACTAAACCTCTAGACTGAGCAAGTATGTGACAAAAATGAAACATTAAAAAAAATCATAAAACTAACTGTTAGCAAAACATAAATAAAATGTCACTTATTTTCTTTCAAATATGTCCAACTATTATAAATGTAAAATATTTAATGCTGCTTGATACATTTTATAATGTTTATTTTATTCTCAAACTTATTAATAATTTTGTTAATTAATTCATGTTTCATAATTATTCATCCTACTTGCGGATCTATTTTCTTTTTAGGATGGTATTACAAAAATGAAGTTCAGGCATAGATAATATTTTTAATTGAATTGACTCAGTTTCCATTTGTTCATAGGTCCTTAATTTTTTTCATTAATGGTCCTTAAAAGTACTTAATTTCCATGCGCAGAAATGTGTACAAACCCTGGAAGTTTTGATTAAATTTTAAAATGATGTTTATGCAATAATATTTTCTTTGCCCCTTACATTGTCACTTTGCTGTGATGGTATGAATAAGGCCACTGGCTATTAGTAATTCAGATTCAAGCAAATGGGTTGCATGCATTTTTCATAGGTTTCCTTGTGTATTTATGTGAATACAGTCCACTTTCTGTTAGGAAGTCTTTCATGAAGACCTTCTTCTTTTTAACCAGCTGGCTCTCATGGGTATTGCCATTTTCAATTAGAAAACACTTTGTTATGCTGATGAACAAAACATTTTTATAATATCAAGAATAAATATATATATCACCATTTGGTAGTTTATACTGTTGTGTCTGTTATAAAATACCGTTGTGTTTGTAATAATATACTGTTGTGTTTGTAATAATATACTGTTGTGTTTGTATTTACAATTATTGGGATTTTTCTAGTAATTGAAAATAATAATACAATTTTGATGTGTTAAAAATGTGAATATATTGCCTTTTAAATATAAAAGATCCATTTTTTGAAAGTAAAAAAAAAAATGTGTATAATTTGTAATGATCTGCAGATAAGCACTGTCCTTGGCCACCAGCTTTTATTACAAGATGATAATGCCCAAACAACAAAGGAATGGTTTGACACAATAAAAGCTGCTATCATGATGCTTGTGAGTACTTTTATTTTTTTAATCTGTTTTCCCTTAATTTTTAATTTGCTTTCTTTTATGCAGTTTTAAAGTTAAAATTGTGAGCTGATTGGAAAGTTTTAATACTAATTAATTCTCTTATTTTTAATTAGATGACTCTTTTGACCTCTATTACTTTCTTTTTTTCAAATTTGAATCCATTGAATTTTCACAGCACTTTGTAGATAGTTCAAAAACAAGAGATAGTTGTGTGATAGCCTCTTTAGGACTGCTGCAGTAGTATTTTTCACTTAGTCTAAAGCAAATCTCTTCCCATATAATTGACTTTCCAGGGTTGAAAATACTTAGGAGATGCAGAGCATGCTAGATAAATTAAACTTACTTTGTATCATAATTACAAAACTTACTTAAGTGCCTTTCGAATATAGTATTCAAGTAATAGTATTACTGAATCCCTCTGATCATGTCTGATTCATGGTAGCTCTTTGAAAGGAACCTGTTTCAGCTAACCTCCAGCGCAGTCTTCCAAAGAAATTATGGTTGGGTGAAATTGCTGTGCTGCTGGCCTACTACAGTGTGCAGCCTGATATGCCAAATGAATATCGGCTAGCTTCACGTTTATATAATTATTCTTCATACTAATTGTGCGTCCTAGTGCGAAATGAGAGTTCCAACAGTTCTTAAAAGAATTTCCTACCCTACATTGCTATATGATTCTGAGTCATTGGAGTACATCGTACTCCTCCTAGAGTTCTGAAACGTGATACTGAGTCATCCTAAATATATGTATATAATTCATATGTAAGTGGCAAATTTTTGTGTTTTCAACTGATACCACAATTAGTTTACCTTCATCACAGCCCATGTGCACTATGAGGATCATCTGGAATTTGCTTAAAACACACCTGGAAAATCATGGAATTTCATTCTCCTGTTTGAGTGACAACCCTATAATACTTTACCTATGAGTAATTTCAACCAGTTAATTGTTTATTAAATTTTGTATCTTAAAATTTATTGTATTGTGTTATTGTATTATTATGTATTAAAATTTATGCTAAGTATTCACAGCTGAGAAGTATAAGCTTGTGAAATTACTTTTAAGTGTGCATTAAAATTAATAATTTTCAAATGCTGCCTGAAAATGGCTATAATTGTTTTTTAATCGTGCGCACTATTATTGTAATTTATGTCAAAACAAATTGTAATAAAATTGTGCTGAAGAAAAATTAAATAGTAAAATAGATTAGTTAACCAATTGTTAGTTTAATGGGTGAACTGACATGTAGCAGTTATGCTGAATACATCTGCAGTTTGCATTCTTATTATTCACATACAAATTAATTTGTGCATTAAAATTTCATAAAACTTGGGGCTGTCTTTTTCATTTATAAAATGATAAAATGTATTGACAGTTCACAAACTCTTCTAGGCCATTATCCTTTAGAACTGTTCCATTAAACTTGTAAATTGGTAAAAATATTAAGAAATTTTTATTACATTCTTGTATTTCTTTTTCAATATAAATAAATTTATTTTCTCAAATTAATGTGTAAGAAAGTGCTTTTTACTCAAATTTATCTTTTAGCCATCTAGTTTAGAGCAAGCAGAAGGAAAGTATACTGCCAGTAATAAAGATGAAAATTTCAAGCGAGATGTAAAGTTAGCTCGTTCTAAATCTACAAAACGTAGGTTTTCTTTTTATTTTATTTTATCTCTTTTTGTTTTGATAAATAACCATTTTACATTAATTTCCTTCATTATGCTGTTATTTTTAATTATGATTAGACATAATAAATGTTAACAGCAAATTAATACAGAGAATCTATGCAAACAGTTCCTTTGGATTAATTTGCTGTGTCCGTTGTTTAGTGTCTGTGTTTCAGCATGATTTGAAAATTAGATAGAAATGTTCAGGAAAATTATAGGCAAATATTCTAAAGGTGTGTGCAGTTGCCTTGATATATTTGTAACAACATGTCTAAAGGACATTAATCAGTCCACCGATGTCCGAGTATTTGATTGTTGAATATTGTTAGTTTAACTGAGCTCAAATACTGGTTGCCTAGGTGTTTTTGTGGTTTCCCTCATATGTAACATAACTATGAAGCTATTTCTCATAGAAACTTCCCCACACAGGCATTTGCCTTCATGTGCATATATGTATTCTAATAACATAAAAAATCAGATCTGGAATTTTATTTCTAATATCAGTTAGGCTTTCAACATGTGATGGTTATTTTGCAGGTTTGTGAGGTTTGTAAAATACATGTGTTTGTAGGTGAAGGCATGAAGTATGTGTTTATTGTTTGGTTGATAGTGTCTCAATTAATTGTGTTTAAATTAAAAGCTTTTAAATTTAACTTTTGGCATTTTCCTTTCCTCCTTAACACAAATTTCCTTTTTGTTTGTTAAAAGTACTTTCTACAGCAAAATTCTTTAGTTTAATATTACATTTAAAATATCATGCAGAATTATTTTAACACAATTTCTGTGAAGTTTTTTAAGAAATGGGGTATTTAATATCTAGGGATAGAGTAGAAAATACTGACTATGCATGTTTTCGGATTAAAAGTGTGTAGATGTGAATGAATACTATTTTCGAAAGATTGCATGTGTTATATTTATCTCATTATGTTCTTTTTAGTAAAAATGTTATTGTGTGTAGTCACCAGATACTTTAATCACTTGACACCAGGATTTAGACTTTTTTAGATTGTAGAAATGGTTTTGTTCTTTAACTGTAGTCATATAAATAACGTGTTTGAATTCACACTTTCCAATGAAAATTCATTCACAAATGCATTTATGAGACCAGCAACAGAATGATCAAGGATAAAAAATATTTTTGATCCTTCTGTGTAATTAAATCCAGGAAATGTATAACTTTCACACATGCTATGTGCACTATTTTGAAAGAAATTTCCCTTTATTGTTTATTATTTATCCTTTTAAAAATTCCAATTATTTGGATTTTTCCACTTTTTTTAAATAATGTTTTCAGCTAAATTTGAACTGAAAACAGTGATTATTCAATCAAATAATAAGCATTTAAAGGGAAAAAAATATTAAACTGCATGCACGAAATATGTCGACTTTTTCTTTCCTAATTTGCTAGCCACCTACTTTATAGGTCAACTTATGTAAAAATTCCAGGTGTATATTTGTCAAATTCAGAAAGATATTGATGATTATAGTGAGTGCTGTTATTTTCTGGGATTAGTTGGATGATAAGAGATTTTCCACAGATTGTCATTTATTGCTATGGATATAACAGGATAGTTGAACTGAATTACGGGAATGTTACAAATACATTAAATATACATGCATGCTTAGTTGATAGTTAAATACATCAAATAAATGCCATTAATTTGTATTACAAAAGATTGCATTAATTAGATAAATGACAATATAAATAACACTAATACAGTACGAAGTCCGAAATTGGGACTTCGGCGATTCCGGATTTGAATACAAAGCGAAAACAATAGTCCTTCAGGAACAAAGCCCCTTTGGACTAAAAAAGGGACGGACAGTTCTATATATCCTGTTCCACTGGGCCGATTGACAAACTTCAACTTGTGTTTTTCATGGCTTGAAAGCACAACTGAGGGTATGTATTTGATGCAGTGTTCTAATATAGGTATTCTGACAAATAAAAAAAATCAGACTTTTTCTGAAATAATATGTACCCCCCCCCCGCCATTTTCTCGATTCTGCAACCGAAATTAGCAATTTCGTAAAAATTGCACGAGCTGTTTTAAAAAAATAGCTCTAAAAATTTTAGCACCTCCATGTTAATTGAATGTGGTACGATACAAAGTCCAAGATCCGTATTTGGGATTTTTCCGGATATTAGATCATCAGTTTAAATCTAGTAAAATGGCATGTAGAAATTATAAAATTCAAAATATGAAATCGTGATTTATTAAATAATGAAGCATTTATGATCTAAAGGGTATCAAAGTTTACAAAAAAAGCTTAATAATTTATTCTTTTATTATATTAAACATTTCTTTGAATGAAAATCATTTAAGTTGCTTCATTTTTTTGCGCTAATACATTCTCTTCAATTCTTTAGACAGACATAATTTCTTGTTCAGTTACAAAGTTCCGCTGTTCAAATTCTGTAGTTGCTGGGTCGAGATTTCCGACTAACTTGTCAATCGGAATTTTTTCGTTTTCAGTAACCTTTCTGCCACTTTCTTTGTTATCAGTTGTGGTATTTTCTGGATCTAGAACATACTACAGATTTTGCTGTCCGTTAGTTGACTGATGACTTTAGCATTGTCATCGCAATGCAAAGCTTCTGTTGTATCACCTTCGTTTATTACCGCTACTCCACATTTCCTTACAAAGTCCATTAATTAGAAAATTTCGCCTCTGGCTTATGATATCCAAAAGCCTTCAAATTCATGTCTATCATCATCATCCTCGCCATGAAATATGATAGCTGGAGGCACTTCCTTCCACGCTCTTGCAATGCTCCACACATCAGATTTTTGCTAAAATATTTTTTAAATCCTTGAATGGTCTTGACATTATTCCAGAAATTTAACATGGATTTTAAAAATGCTACTTTTATGTTTGCATTTCAGCGCACCCACTATTCCAATGAATGATGGATGTACAGTTTGGAGAAAAGAATAACGCAGATACATTATCTTTCATTAAAACTTTAAGTGAAATATGAGCTGAACAGTTAGTTATCTACAGTCACGACAATTTTTGCATCATCAGGTAAACCAACCGAATTCAAGTTTTGCCCAGCCTCTGGTATGAAATTCCAAACCAACCATACATTAACACTTGTGTCATCCATGATCTTTTATTTGCATGATATGTAATGGGACAATCTTTACTCCTTTAAATGCTCGAGGTCGTGTATTTTTTCTGATTACGAAGAGTTTACGCTTGTGCGTTCCTGCAGCATTTGCGCATGCTAAAATTGTTAATCTAGCTTTTGAATCTTTGATACCAGTTGGAACCTTTCTGTAGAGCTTGCCAAGGTATTTCGCGGTACATTATGAAAGAAAAGACCAGTTTCATCAGCGTCGTAAATTTGTCCTGAAAGATAACGTTTCACTATTAATGCATTCATTGAATTCATCTGCAAATAGTTTAGCTTTCAGTATCAGCTGAAGCTTTTGCACCTGATTTTTTTAATTGCATTATACCATGGTGGTTTTAAAAATTTAACCCATCTGTCGAATATGTGCGCTCAGTTTTTAAGTTCATTTCTTCATGAAATATTTTGGCTTGAGCCTTTAACATTGTACCCATCAGTGGCATGCCCTCACTGCATCTCTGTCTCACCATTCGATCATCACTTTTTCATGATCGTCACTTTTAGCATAGCAAATAATTCTTGTGTTATTCATTGTGAGTGGAGTGTTGGAATCCCCAAAATACCATAAATTCCCCTTTTTCTGTTATGTCATATATAGTTGATTGTCCAATACCTTACCCCTTGCATAATTTGGCGATAGATATACCTATATTCATTTTTTGTACCAATTCCGCTTTTTAATGGACATCGAAACATGCTTTCACTTTACAGCTCCAGAATAAGAAACTCTTTTCAACATAATCGAAAGTTCAAACTTTAGCTTTCATAAAATTGCTATAATTACAACAACCTGCAAAAAATAATAAGCTGGATCAAATCAGAAAGTTAAGGAAGAGCACAATCTGCTATATTAACTGAAATTCTGTGGAATCAGTAAAGTATAATTTTAGCTTAGGTTTACAGTGTGCGCTCTACATTACTGGCTATGTAGCATGAGAGTTGGCGACGAAAAACTAAATGTTCCATTAAATTTTGTCTTCATTCTATTGCATACTGAGACAACTAAACCTGAATTGTATTAGTTATTTAATATACTTATGTCTAATTCTTGCATGTGCTTAAGGCTTATCTGAGTCCTTGAATAAATAAATTCCCACGTATAGTTAAGCTTACTGAGGACCGGCACTAGATATTTTGCCACCTCATGCAGTCTCCTAAATTCTGCACCCAAGTGCCTTCGTAAGTTCTAAATTTTTGCTGCCCCTTAATTTTGGGTCCTAGTGCTTTTGCTAAATTCTCTCCCCCCCTCCCCCGATGAGGCCATGTGACTACTGGCGCCAATTCTGGGTTTATATGAATAAAAAATCAGTTATTCTTAATTCATATAACACTAAATGTTATCTTTTGACCTATGAGCATCATTAACAAAATCTGTTTTTAGCATATAGAAATATTTGTTACATTTTTCTTCCTCCACATTTAGTGCATTTAACTTGAATCTGTAATCACCACCATGCGTAATGTCACAATATAAAAGTTTTCCATACTCTTCGTTATCCAATCACTAATATAAAAAAAAAATTTAGTCATAGCTGCATGAGTCATTACTCAAATTGTCATGTATTGATAAACAAACAGTGGTGAAAGCAAAATATAATAAATAATGATTCGCCAGGTTGGCATCAGGGATATAAAATAGTAGTAGTTGTAAAATCAATGCTGTTTTAGGTGGAATGTTTTGGTTCGAGATGTAGGCCGAGCAAATTCGTAGCTACGGAGCAAAATTATTGATCACACAAATTTATGCTGATCGTTTCTCCAATAATGAAGCATTTTATCTAGTGCCGAACTAAGAATCGGAATTCTCCACGTTTTTTTATGGGAAACAATCAAATATGCATGCATAAAACGTAAAAATAAATTCTTAAAAACATTTTTGTTGGTGTCTTAAGGTCCGGATTTTAGATCATTCCGGGTATTGGGCGTCCTAATCTCGGACTTTGTGCTGTTTAACTGGACGCAAATTGTTATTGGTTTATTTCATTTGAGTTCAGCCATTAATCTGGAGTTGGAACTTTCTTTGCTATTGTGACAGCATTCGTTTGTCTGAGCAGCTGCTTGAGCAATTTTTGACATATCGTTGGCTGAATTTTTTCCATTCTTGTAATATGACAAATATCTCCTGCTTATTTTTGGGTCAAATGGGCCTTGAATGCAAATGATATTCCATTTCCTTTCAAACATGTTGAATAAGATTCAGATTGGAGCTTTCAATTTGTCAGTGAAGCACATCCATGTGATTAGGCACAGATCACTTAACCATGCCGTGTGGTCATGAATGTTATCGTGCTGGTGAGGAGAGGGTATACCTCAAACTATTCCTATACGTGGAAAGCTTGCTACTGTAGAACAAATCTTACGTAGATTTTTGCCAGCAAAATGGTCCTGTTACTGTTTGTAAATGGAAAGACAAGCGAGATGGCCTTACCATTTCAAATATGCGTGTTGTTGAAATGGTAGAGGTGTTCAATCGCAGTGGAAAACTCTCAGTGAAACTGAATATAATTTGGAATGTCTGGCATTGATTGATCAGATCAAATGCTGTCATATTACACATCTTTAAGAAGGACTATTATATGGCCTAAAAAGTTTGCTTTACATATTATGGAGGTATATATACACAATACACAAAAACTTCTCTAATAAAAGTTATAAAATGTAGAGAAGCGCTCATCAGTACGTTGATTGGAGAAGAGATTGGACCAGTTTAAAGAAACAGGATCGCAAGAGTTTCATTATTTGCAAATATTCTACCTATCAAAAAAAAAACTGCATCCAACAAAGCCATGGCAAGTTCGTTCCAACGCTAAAAAACATCACAAAACACATTACTTTTGTCCAGTCTACCAAGCAAAGCCAACATTTAGCATGAAAGATTGTTTTAAAAATTATATTATTCTGCTTGAATAAACTTTGTATAATTGTACTTTCTCTTCATTTAAACCAAACCTGATATTTTTCTTCTCTTTTCTGAGGCCATCTATTCATATTCATATTGTTATACTATGACTTTCCTCATAGCTGTGTAAATATGGTAAGTAATGAAGCGACGAGATAACTCTAATTTCCCGTCCTGGGGAAGTAAACAACCTACAAGATATCTCATAGTTGGCAGTGAGTGTACTAAATGTTTCCTTTCATGCTAAATTTTCTCACATAATGTTGTTCAATGTTGAAATTAATTATTGCAGAATTTTGCTCTTTACCTCATTGGAAAGCATCATGTAGCTTGGAAAATAAGATATCAAATAAATATTTTCTCAAGTTTAAATGCAATTACCAAGTGTTAGTAAAAAAAAAATTTTAAGACTTTAGATATTTGTTAATAGTGAAGTATTTTTTAATCAAAAAGTTTAATCTTTCAGTATTAGCAGTGCTTTTAGATAAAATAATGGGTATCTAAATTAGCTGTTAAAGGATTGGAAGATTTTACTACATCTTAAAACATTACCAAGCTTTTGTGTGCGTCCGTCCGTCCGACAGCGAGCAAGTGGAGTGAGTGAGTGGGAAGCCCCGCGTGCGTTCAGTGAAACCCGGTGTGTTTAATATAGAGGAACATTGCAACTAAAATTTGTTAGGTATTTAGATGTTTTCTAAATGATACCAGCAATTAATGTTTACTCTGACTGGACAATTAAGTTGCTGAACTCTGATACTTTGATATGGCTTAAAATTCTGGCAGACAGACTGGTTGCAGGGCAGTTTTTATGGTTTTCCTCATGTATTGCACAGAGGGAAGACAATTTCAAGTAAAATGTCCTCCATGAATGCATCCATCTAAGAATTGTGTTTATGTTAAGTGAAATAAGGTTAGAGATTGGGGTATAATTCAAATTAATGCAATTTGTAAAGGAATATTTTCAAATTAAAATTAGTATCTTGCATGTAACATATGTATGTTAGATGTCCAGAAAAGTCTTAATTGAGCTTTTATTTTTGTAATTGTTGATCGTAAACATATTCTTACAGTTACAAAGATGTTTTAAGTGATGTAAATATTCATATTTTGGCATTCTAATATTTAAATAAAATTCTGTAAAAATTATGAAATTGAACTTTTTTATATGTGCCTTCAGGCCTTAATAGGTAAACAAATTTTCTCATCATAAAAAGGTGACTGCTGTGCAACAGACATTGACCAAAATATTTTATATTAAAGTTGAGATCGTATTCAGAGGCTGCACAGAAACTGTCCAGAAAAGTCTTAATTGAGCTTTTATTTTTGTAATTGTTGATCGTAAACATATACTTACAGTTACAAAGATGTTTTAAGTGATGTAAATATTCATATTTTGGCATTCTAATATTTAAATAAAATTCTGTAAAAATTATGAAATTGAACTTTTTTATATGTGCCTTCAGGCCTCATTAGGTAAGCAAATTTTCTCATCATAAAAAGGTGACTGCTGTGCAAAAGACATTGACCAAAATATTTTATATTAAAGTTGAGATCGTATTCAGAGGCTGTACAGAAACTGAAAAATGAAATAGTTAAATTTGAACATAATTAAAAATAAAATACCAATTCAGATGAAGGTTTCATATGTTATGGGATTAGCATTTCTGTGCAGGTTATTATAAAAATTATTTATCAGTAGATTCCCCCCTCCCAGAATGGAGGTCTTCACAAAATCTTATGGAATTCATTTCTACAAAAATTGGCAGGCAGTAAGTATTGGCATGTAGCCAATTGTAGTATTATTTACATTAATGAAAAATATTTGTAGTTTAATGAGTTTTTTCTATGATTACCAGATTAAGGTTCTAAAGTAATAAAACTTCATGAGAATATTAATAATGTATTTTTAGCATGTGAAAATTTCTGAATTACTTATGTGAAACTTGTATTACTTCTGTGAAACCAAAGTATTCCATGCCATGACATTCTTTGACAACCATGTTTTCCTTTCACATTTTCATCTTTTTAAGCTGATATTTAATCTGCCGTATTTCTTCAGTGTGTGCTTTCAAAACAACATTTAAAACCTTTTTGGTGGAAATACTGAAAATTGATTCTTCATGACATCCATCTATTTTTGATAATAATGAAGATTATTTGAAGACATTTAATGATGAAACATTTTAAAATTATACTATTGCTGTAATGTCAAAAAAATATAGTGAAGCACATATAGGACTGGATTTTTGGATTTATATGATGATGGTGAATCACAATCTGCATGTAGGAAGGGATGTGTTCTTTTGCTTGTTTTTCCAAAGAAACTGACTCACTTCCATGGGCGAAACATAAAAGCTACTCCATTCCAAAAATCCAGGCCTTTCTAGGCTTTGTTACATTATTATTTGTTATATATATATAAAAAAAAAGACAGAAAGACTAACTCATTTCTTTCTTTTTTATATTTAGTTTTTTATTACATACTCTTAACTTCAAAAAGTCATGTTAAGATCTTTGCATCCATTTCTTTTCCATGTATTTTTATGCTTCATTCCAATGATTTTTGAATACGCATTAATTTATGCTAAAATTAGCAAGTTCTGCAACTAGTATATTACTTAAATTCAGCCTTGATTTATTATAAATCACAATGGATTTGTATGCTTTGAAGCAAATCAAATAAGACCCCCTAATTACCTCCTAGGCCCATGAGGCCAAACTCCTCATGACTATGCTTTATTCTCTTGTGACTGCAGCAAGAGTGAACATTATAGGAAGCCCCTGAAAGAATTACATGCTTAAGGCATCAGCTTGTCTAAATCGTGCCCTATTAAAGGATAATTTACATTTGTTCTAAATGTTTCAAGGCAATGCCTAAGGTGTCTTTGGATTGTTCTGGCCCTAGCAATAGATAGTAAGTTGCAAGTCTCTAGTCATTTGTTTAAAAAAGTTAGTAACAGTAATAAGATATAAAAACTTATCTTCCAAAATGTCTTCTCTATCCGTCGCGTCATTTATGATGCTAAAAATCAGCACAAGACTGTTTCGAGTCAATTCATAAAGTTGTCTTTAGGTTGGCTAAGTGAAGAGAGAGAAACAGAAATTTTGTATAAGTTTCCGCAGTGTAAAAGCGGAATAAATGAGAAAAAAAAAGTAATGCTGAAGGTTAATGCAAGCATGAAGGGTGACAGAGGTTAATGGAGAGATCATTATCTCATATTGTGCATATGACCCTATTTTGTAGTCTAGTAGGTGAAGAAAAGTGCTAGGTGAGCTTCAAAGATTCAACAAATCTTTATATTTTACATTTGTTTCTTGAGCTATTTAACATTAACTGCTTTACCAAAGTCTACAGTCAAAATATCATAGTAAATGGAATTATGGGTAAGACTGTGACAATCTTTCCTCTTTTCTTTAACCCAGTAAATGACATCACTAGTTCTTCACAAATGGTCATCCCCTTAACCCTCAAAAGTACTGGGGAAATAATGCTCATTTGTTAATTGATTGGATAAAGAAGCAATGTTGTCTACTAGAAATGCCTGAAATTGCAAACAATTATACAATAATGATGTGTATACTTTAAAGCGAGTGTAGACTATCCCATCTCAGGTGGGTAGCTGGCTGTTGGTTATTAGCATGACAAGCTGTGAGTTTGGGAAAAGATTAAATTTGTTGGTAAGAGTTTTGCATAGAATGAGCTTACCAGAGTAATAAGAAAGATCTAATATTTTAGTAAATTCTGTTGGTTTACATTTGAGGGGGAAAGCATTTGTGTGAGAGACTGCAAGTGCACCTTTCTGTATTTTGCTTGCTATGCCCAAGAATGGAAAGCCTAATAAGGAGTGTCAAGTGCACCTCTTTATACTGCTCTGGCTGTGCCATCAATCTAGTGCTCAAATTTGTGGGCACCTACAATTTCACCCCTTTCAAAAGTGCTGTATTTGTTGTTTATTTTAACATCAAACACACGTTTTATGCATAAGCAATTGTCCCCATCACTTACATATCAGCAGACATGCATTTATACTTTTTTTGGTAATAATCTACAGGTTGTTCACAAGTTAAGAAAGTGACACTTTGTAAAAAATCTCGTGTCATCCATTTAAATCCAGTAACTGCAATACAATGCCAGCAGCTTTCTTAATTTGTATTATAGTGCCTTCAGTTTTTATATAAGCTACCTCATATACTACTTGAATTATAAAAAAAAAATTGACATATTTCATATATGCACAGTTCAAAATTATTGCACAACTGCAGTCACAAAATAATTCTTCAAGCATTTTCTTCAAAATGTTTTTTTAAAAGAGGTTAAAATGTGAAGTGTCTAGTGATTTTTAACTAAGTAATGTATATTATGGATTTGGGGATAAAAGGATAGCTTTTAATTTGTAGCAATTTTTTTTCAGAGTATTTAGCTGCTAAACCAAATGTTGAGGACAGTGATGTTGCAATTCCAGCTGAGAAGAAACGTAAAATTAGAGATAAGCTACGGCAGTTTTTTGTTCGACGTCCAACACTTGAAAGCCTTAGAGAAAAGGGGATTTTGTTAGGTAATAATTCAGTTTTTTATCTGGACTTTGCCAGTGCTACTATCCTTCCCAGTAAAACCAAGATTTGATTTTTCATCACATCTCCCAGTTAATCTCCAAGTGTTCCAATTTTTAATTTATTCAGAATTAGTCCATTTCTTTCAAATGTAGTAGACAAATGTAAAACATTTCACTAATTTTTCAAATTCGCTAACTTTTGAAGAAAAGGAATTTCCGTGAAAAACAGTTTTGATTGCAACCTCTAAATAAAACAAACTATGCATGTTCTTTTTTTACCCTTGCAAGTGATTTTTCGTTATAATCTTTCTCATTATTTTTTTATCTATTCGAATTGCTGTCATTATACAAATTTGTAGAGCATGTTTTGAAGACTTATCTAATGTTTCATATTAAATGTTTGTATTTAATTTCGCTTTAATGTATAAATGTTATATTATTATCTATATGGATATATGCTCATTAACTATTAATTTTATTTTCTTCACATTTAAAACATTTTTCCTATATTTTTTATTGATATAAAATTTTAATAAAATTACCCAAAAATGTAACTTATTCTGGTGATATATTTTATCTTAAAATTATGATATAATAACTTTGATGACCCAATTTGTTAATGAAGTTGTGACACTGTGTCATGCAAAAACTGCCTGCTTTTTTATATTTCAAGGTTTGACATTTATCTTAGTTTTATGAGGTTATATATAAAATTTATATCATTTGAAAAATTAAAAAATTCCGGCCTTTTATTATTCTAAATTCTGTATGGAAACTGATTCAAAATTATATGTACGATGATTTATAACATATAAATGTTGAAAATATATAAAAGTATTTGTAACATTATAAATGATTTATTAAGGTTTTTATAAAAATAACTCAGAAATTCTGTTTTCAGTAACTTTCTTTCTGAAGTTATTCATTTATCCAATGTGCCTAAAATTTTGATAAGCTGTTAGTTCCTTACAAATGTTATAATTTTCCTTCAGATTATTTTTATAGATGTTTCATGATGTATCTCATCACAGTAACCATTGCTGAAAGTGATCAGTATTTCTTAGAAACAGCTGTATTGCTTAAGGCAACCATCTCTTGAACAAAATCATTTGGGATTGTAAATGATCACCGTAAGCAGGATTCACTGTAATTTCAGCATTTATGAAAGCATAGCCAAAGATGAATTATTTGTCTGCTAAGAAATTTTGCTGCTCGTGCTGTTGATGCTAAATTAAATTTTCATCCAGAGTTAACCTACTATAAGACAAAAGTCTCTGCATGTGTAGCCCATTATAATTAAGTATAATACATCACCTAAAATTATTATTAAAGTGCCGTAAGTCTTTATACATAATTATTACAATGCATCTAGGCAGAGATGAAGAAATCTTGTAGATGCTATCAGTTTTTAAATCCAGCATCAGGTCTTCAGCTCTTAATGCAGTTGTTAACCACTATATCCATAAATTCCATCTGATTTGAATTTTGATTTTGTTTATATTCTCTCCATGTTAATGTAGAACAGCTGATGAATAATTGTGCATAACAATGTTTTCTAATGAAGGTGTAGCTCGCCCCCCTTGTGAAAATGTTAAAATAATGCTATTTAATTTCTGCTGCAGGGGGGGGGGAACCCAAATATTTTTTATTCAACTTCTGTCACATGAAGTTTAATAAGAAGTGTGATGAGGTCTGTTTTTCTTCTACAGTTGATGAAGCTAATGTTTTCTGTGGTGAAATTACATTTTATGTATTTTTTCACTGTTTGATGACGTGCATCCATGTTGTAATTTCTATAAAAAAGACTCAAGTAGCCTTGTGATATATACAGAAGATGAATTGACTGCTGTAATGTGCAATTTGAAATTTCCAAAATTTTGAGAATCTAAAGAATTATATTGCCTAAAATACTCTTTTCTATTTATTATTCCACCACCCAACCAGTATAGTGGCTAGCACCGCTGACTGACATGCCAAGGGCCCAGTTTTGAATCCTGGAGAAGGCATCAATTGTTTGTAAATGTATTGTGTCGATGCGGCACTCTGAATATGTGGCAAGCCGAAAATCTTCTCGTGTTGTTTGGTGGAAGGAGAGGAGTGGTTAAACTCTCGGATCCATCCCCCCAGGGTGCTCTCCATCAAAATTGGGAGTAGAACTGAACCAAATTGCACTATCACCTGTAAGGTGCTCAAGGCTGTTGCCAACGGCAGTTGTAAATTTGCACTCCATGCTACAAGGATTTTTGTGGGCTTGGGCTGACTATAGGTCAGACAACTGAGCATCAGCAACATTTATTATTCCATTTGAAATCTCTAAAGAGTGAGTTAGTTGATTGACTTATCCTTCAAGCAGAAGGCCCACCAGCAGCCGAGCGGTAAAGACGCTGAACACTGGTAGTTCGGTCCGAGGTTCGAATCCTACGAACGGGCTGGCTGCATGGGCGTTTTCGTGGTTTTCCCCGTGTGTAACGTGTATACAAGCCAGTTTCCCTTAGAAAGCCCTCCACGAAGGCATCCCTCCCTTTAGGCAGATAGCCCTCGTGTGCTTTGCCATAATTGAATAACCTAACCTTCAAACAGATTAACTTATCCTTGAAGCAAAGATAAGTTAAAATATGCAACAAATTATTCAAATTAATTTAACTTTCATTAAAGATTTACTTTGACTCTTTCTTTAGAGTTGATAATTCTAATTTTTCCCCCTTCCTCAGATGAACCAGTGTTTGGTTGTCACTTGGAAAATTTATGTTCGCGAGAAAACAGAAAAGTTCCAAAATTTGTCTCTAAATGTATTGAGGTAATTGAAGAAAAAGGTGAGTAAAAGCAAAAATGTTTTAAATGTAGTTTTTTGTTATTTAATTGTATAATAAACATTCAAGTGGCTGTTGAAGTATGTGTATGTACTTACAAGTATGTAAAGTGTGTCTGAAATGTGCATAGAAGTTTTGAGGATAGGTAGAGAATATTGATATGAACCGTATTCGCATAGGGAAATGCTGCTGGACAGTGCACGCTTAAAGGATGAAAAAGCGATAAATAACTGTAAGGACACATTACTGAAGGTAGTGTAAAGCAGTTTGCTAAGTGAAACTTAGTAGTACAACAAGAAAAATTTCCAACCTTTCACACCTGATACTGATGTTGCTTTGATTGTTGAACATTTTCAAAGATGCCTCAAGTTTTGCAGATGTTAGCAATGGCAGTGTCATTTTTAACCACAAGGTCCGTATTGGAAGCAGGAGGCATTTTTGTACATTTTTGGTTTGGGCTTTCAGGTCCCAAACCAAAAGAAATTTGTTAGACAAATAAAGTGAATGCGAGTAGGGGCATATGTTGGGTCCACCACACCCAACCCATTGATTCCCAAAACGAAAGTTTGGTCCAAATACCTGGATTCCCAACACTGTGCATCACCACAACTGGTGATGCATAGTGGTGGGATTATTATTCAGTAAATTAGGCAGAATATCCTCCGGAAAAGTCCAATATTTCTAAGCATCTAATGCAGGTGGTAACATGTGTGGGCCAACTGAACAATCACCTATGATATCTCTACAAGTATAAATGGTGAAGCTGTATTGTGATGAATGTGTTCATGTAGAATGTGAGTTGTTCTCGTCTCACATAGGCTACTGTGGAGACTAAAAACCTCTTCATATGAAAAGGATGTTTCATTCATGAACTGAATGAAATTTGGGAACTCCTGGTCACTCACACTGATGAAGAAATCATTGCATAAATATTCTGTGCCATGGATAATTTTTCATCTGCAGTAATTAGATACAGTAGTATGCCAGGCCATGAATAGTGCTCCATGCACTGGCTTGAAATGTTCTCATTGCAGCAGCAATAGTGTATATGCTTGTGCTTGTATTATATCCAGGCACAAGCATACCTGTGGTTTCCAGATCATGCAGTGCCTTCTCTGGAATGGTGAAAGTTCAGCTCAATTGTGGCTGCCCAGTATCTTGCATCTTAACCATGTCCATGTTCTGATGTGAATGTACAAACATTTGGTGCAGTGGTACTCATCTGGTTGGATACCTTTCCCCATACATTGTTATTGCAGTTTAGTAATGTATACATAAAGTACGTCCAACTCAACATAAAACAATGTCTGTTCTCCATATTTTTTCTTACTTTCCTATGGGAATATGGTTCAAGTTGATGTTCTCTTCTTCCCCTCAAAGTCTCTATGGAACTTTTGAGACAGCCTGTATACATCAACATCTCAAAATATTACTTCTTAATTTCCTGATGTTATATGTATTATGATATTAAGGATTTTGCATTAAGAAATCTGTGAAGAAGTAAGTTTGCATTAAATTTATAAATGATCTGTTATATATGTTGACTCATCAAACATAGATGTATTACTGTTTGTTTTTTAAGATTAAATTAGATTACTTATACATAAGAAAAACACTGATGCTACATTGTCCGCAGCAAGTGGCAAGAGAGATGCAGCGCAATTACAGTGCATTTGTACTAACAGTGAGGTTAAAGGCACTGCCTTCTATCACCTAGCACAGTAACAAATATCTAACATGCCCTTTTTATATATAAAACAAGACTACTGCATGTTACAAAATTAGTACAAAAATTATGTTAAGTCATTACTTACTTAGCAATTAACTCAAGAAAAGATTTTGGCAAATTGCATATATTAAATCATTACATATAGTTGACTTTAGAAAACTTAGCAATATTACATACCTTGATGACTCAATTAAATCTTTAAAATTACAATTTACTGATTAAACTGATATTTTAAGAGTTGTAAACAGTTCATTAATTCCATAATTAGTCCATAATTGATAGTTCATTAACTGGGCCATAAAATATAATTTTGTGGCATCAATACGTTGTTCCTAATTGTCTCTATGTCAAAGAGATTTTATTGTATTTCTGCTTGATCATCTTAACACTGGCTCAGTTGACAAATTTCCTGGAATTTGAGAACCTTTAGTAGAATCACCTTCCTATTCCATAGGTGGATTCTGCTTATCATCATCTACAAGAGCAAGTTGATCCTGTGTTGATTGACTAAGTCGAAAGAAATCTTCTGTTGTTCTGTTCCATCTGTTGTCTTTACGAATGTGATGTCAGTTTCTCCTATACACAATTCCATCACTCGCTTTTATGACATAAGATCTTGGTTGAGGACCTGTCTTTATGATTATGCCGTTTCCAAGGCACTTTAATTTTCCCTTTGAACCACATTTTATCATTTTCATGAAGTTTTAGAAGTTGGTTGCATGCTTATTGGCATATTTCTTTTATATTATCTGCCTTCTTTCTAAAGCTTTGCTTCTACCTTATATTTGAAATTCTGATTGTTATGTTTTAGGATGTGATGACAGAAAAGATCTGTCTTCTTCCCATTAATAATTCAGCCAGAGATGGCAAATCTTTTGCAGGTTGAATTCTGTAATCTAGCAAAACAATATACAAGTCTTTTCCTTCTTCTGCAGCTTTGTTCAGAGACATCTTGAGAGTTTGAACAGATCTTTTAATTTGCTCTAGGAAAATATGGTGATGTGATATTATGCATACCACCCCATTCTTCAAGAAATTTTCGCAATACTTGTGACTTGTATGATAAGTCCACCATCAGTGATGAATTTCTCTGGTATTCCATGTGTTGCAAAAACGGGACTTCATAACTGTTATTACAGCTTTTAAGTGGTTTCAGCTCTACATATTTTGAAAAGCAGTCTATCATTAATAGATATTGTTGACCCTTAAGTAAAAGAAATCACAGGCAACTTTTTGCCATTGTCTCTCTGGTAGATCACAGTCTAAAAGTACTTCTCTCTGATTAGCCTGTTGATGTTTCTGACATATCTCACATTTGGAAACATTCTTCCACATCTTTGTTGATGTTAGTCCAGTAAAAATATTCTCTAGCTTTACTAGAAATTATACCTTTGTGACACACATGCAGTTTTTTCATAATTTCTTCCCTAAGAGATGCTGGTGCAACTAGTTGTTGTCCTCGACAAATTATTCCATTCTTTGTCACATAAAAGCCCTTCCTTGCAATGCCAGTAAGGTTATGCTGCTAGCCTTGTTTTGCTTCTTTCTTGCCGTCCACTTTTTTATGTGAAAGAACACATCTTGCAGTTCAGGGTCCTTTTCTGTCATTTTTACGATTTCCTGCCATTTTGTTGGAGAAGCTTGTGTTAATAGACTAACATCAGTAGGTTCTTGGCTAAAGATGTCAACAGTTGATTGTGCTCTGTACAGGGCATCGGTTATCAGCAATTCTTTTCCTGGAACATATTCCAACTTCAAATCATACCTGTTCAGTTTTAGGAGCATGCGCTGAAGATGAGGTGAGATTGTATCGTAAGGTTTCTTACTAAGGCCTAATAATGATTTGTGGTCAGTTTGCATTGTTTCATGTCTTCCATACGTATAGTAGTTGAAATATTCTAACCCATATACAACTGCTAAGAGTTCTTCAATCTGTGCATACCTTTGCTGCGTTTCTGACAATGATGCTGATCCAAAAGCCACACGTTTATTATTTTATAGAACTGCTCCAGTTCCATATTTACTGACCTCTACTGACACGGTTTTCATCAAAATACTGCAAACATGGGGCTTGTACAATCATTTGTCTTAGGTGCTCAGTCTCTTTAGGTGTTTTCTTTCCATAATCATTCACTGTCTTTTCTCAAAAATTGCATTAACAATGAGTTAGACTTGGCAATTGAGGTGTAAATTTCTCTAAGTATGCCAACCATTCCTAGAAATCGCTGCAAGTCTTCCCGCCGTTTTGTTTCTGCAAACTTTTCAATTGCTTGTATCTTCTTTGGATCAGGTGCAATGCATTTATCGGACATTACATGTCCTAAATGAGTAGCAGGGGTTTGAGATAGCTATGCCTTTTTTATGTTAAATTTTAAATTAGCACTTCTGGCTATTGCATCTCATGCAACAACTTGCAGCGTTCTTCAATAGATGACGATCGTGGGGCTAAATCATAAAAATACGGATTTATTGTGTTCTCATTGCTAAAAATCTTCTCCATGGCCCTTTGAAATTCCACGGGTGCATTGTTCACAGCAAAAAGAAGAACCAAAAACATGAATCTTCGCCAGGGCTTTGTAATTGTTGTCAAGTATGATGGCTCCTCATCAAGTGGTAGTTGCCAAAATCCATTCTTGGTATCCAAAATTTTACATCTGTGGAGTTTTGTCATAAGGGCTTCTGCTGTGGGTATTGGATAGTGAGGTCTTTGGATAAGCTGCCTTGGATCTGGGAAAATTCTCAATTTTTTTTGCCGTATTTATCACAACCATGTTGCTCACCCATTCTGTTGGCTCATCAACTTTGGCTATGCTGCCAGTTTCAACCATTCTGTTTAGCTCCGAGTTTACTTTTTCGTGCAAAGTAAGTGGTACTTTACGTGGTGCTGTAACAGGAGATGTATTCTTTTATTTTTATCTGTACTATTTGATTTAGTTTCCCCACACCAGTAAACACATCTGCAAATTCCTGTATCACTTGGCTGTGGTGTCTCTTGATTTTGTATCTTTTCATGCTTGACTTCTAAATATAGTCTTCAAAGTCTTTCGTCCAGTGTCTCTAAGCCTCAGAAGAGTTTGATTCAGCGTCAAATGGTGACAGCGTGGGCAGGTTATGCACCATTTTGTTTCCAAGCTTTTCAGGTGCAAGTAATCCTTAAAATATTAATTTATGTATTAAATTTGTGAGCATGGTTAATTTTGACACCATGTTATATATGTTGACTTGTCAAACATAGTTATATTACTGTGTATTTATAAGATTAAATTAGATTACTTATACAAAAGAGAAACATGAAAGTTTGGGTCAGTGGCAAGTGACGAGAGTGATGCAGCACAATTGCTGTGCACTTGGCCTAGGCTAACTCTAAGGTTAGAGGTGCTGCCATCTATCAGTTAGCACAGTAACAAATGTGTAACATTAACAACACACGTGTGCCCTGGTTTATAGTATATGAAATACAACCCATTACTTAATGGGTTGCATTTCATTGCAATTGCTGCTCTGATTCTAACATTTATTGATGCTATATTTAGTTCTAACATGAAGCTAAATTCAGCATGTCATTGATGTAGAACACATTTCGAACATACTGCACCTGTTTTAAATGTACATTCCTTGAAAAGCTGCTTCTAGTTTTAAATTTGAAATTGGTTTGCTTTTCTTCCACATATTATGAAATAATTTATCTGACATTGAAAATTCAACACCAAAAGGAATGGCTGAAAAATTACGCAAGTTTCAGGCTAGATGCACATCACCAAGTTATGGAATGATGTGAATGTGCAGCTCTCCAGCACACATTGAAGAAGATAAGGCAAGAAACCTGTAGAATGTTTAATTTCCGTGCCATTATTCCTGCTAGGGAAATCATTGTAGAAGATTTGTTCGTGTCTCAGAGGACACGTGTAATATCAGAGAATGCCAGGCTGTTGTCAATGGATGCAGTTCCAGCAGGTAGGCGATTTTATGAGGGGCATAGTGATTGGACTGAGAAGGGCAAGTTGGTCCATATGGCAAAACTCAGCTGACACACACTTGTATGCATCCACAGTGCACTGGCTGAGCTGACGATGGTTGGAACAAGGAAATGTTGCAATTTCAAGGGGTGACGTCAGCACGAGCGGATCGATGCGGTGGTGTGCAGCACCTCAATTCTGCAGCATGTTCAAGACACCTTGGGTGTTCCCATATCGACCAGAACCATTTATCATTGATTAGTGGCTAGTGGCGTGCACTAGTGGCATCCATTAAGACTTCTATTGACCTCACATCAAAAACTGTCTGCAATGGTGCCGGGCTCGAGCGATGCGGACAACTGAATGGCATGGGGTTGTTCTCTCAGATAAGTCACGTTTCTGTTTCTCTAATGATCACTGTGTAAAAGTGTGGCATTGATGTGGAGACAGGTCCAGTCTGCCAGCAATTGTGGAATGCCCCACTGCGCAACACTGCAGCATCATGGTTTAGGGTTCAATTGCATATGATTTCAGGTCACCTCTAGTTTGTATTCAGGGCATTATTACGGCCCAACAATACGTTCATGATGTGCTGCGGCCGGTAATACTCCCCTAACGTGAGGTGTTGCATCATGTATCAGTCCAAGGTGGTCCTACAACCTACTGAGCTGATACTGTTCTTGCTCTGTATTATGCATATCATTTCGAAATAAAGATCACTTACATTGCTCTTTCTCTCTGTTTGTGAAGTTTCATCACTTTCTGGCCACTCCTTCTTGGTGTTGCATTTTCAATGTCAGCTAGTATATTTGCATATCTCTAAACTGTGACAAGCAACCTTTTACTGTTTTCTGAAGTTTCCGAAATAAATATTCAGTTTGGATCAAGTAAAAGTATAACACATGGAAATATAGATAAGATATTTGACAATAACAGTGAAAGAAATGATTGTTACTAAATTCCTTGGTATATAGTGAACACAGTTATTTCTGAGAATGAGATTTATATAGGTGATAAGTGTAATTTAAGTATTAAAGAACATCCTCAAGCTCCAAATATGGTCAGTAAGAATTATTTTATGTATAAAATGGATATATGTGGATGTGCTATGTCACGAACAGAAGTTTAGCCAAAAAGCATAACATGGCAGTTAGTATGTTGGAATAAGTTTTAGAAGCAAGAAATTGCAACTCTCACTTACATTAATAGATTTTTTTAAGCTTAGCATTCTTCCATAGGCATGCATAAATACAGCATGGAGCAAACTGCAAAGTAAATAAGTAAAAGTGGAATTATTCCATTAAAATAGAACCAAGATTCAAAGTGTGGAGATAATTGGTGGAAAGCTTTTCCAAGATTTCTAATGTCATGAAATATTGGAGTATTGCTTATAATAGATGGGTATGCTAAGCTGTAGTTCAATTGCCGTCAATTCAAACTGATTTGCTGTCATTTTAATTTCTATACAGTTTGATACTACTGAGGATGAATTTGAATGAAAAGAAAAGAATCTGTCTACATCTGTTACTGAGTTTGAAGTATCTGCAAAAATTCCTAATTAGTATAGAATCGTATAGCTTCTATTTATAAAAAGACAAAATGTTATTGAGGTTTTAAGTAAATCTGTGAAACATGGACCTAAAATTTTAATGCTGTCGGATGCATTTAATAATTATTTTTATCATGATTAGATATATTTATTGTGGTGTATGATACTTTGTCAGAAGTTGAAAATTACTGTAAACAAATGCATCCATATTATGTATGTATAAACTCTTTCAATATTCATAATCAAAGCATTATATTTGATAATTGGTCTAGCTCCAGATTGGTAGAACTACACTCATGTCCATAAATCAGGCAAAGGAAGAGTTAGAAGCAAAACAAATTTGACTTATTTGTAAAGCTTATTTATTAAACAAAGAGCAAAAAAAGATGCTATATGTTTGATATTATTAAAAAAATTTGCGATTTTTTCTCCCTGGAACAAATTACAAAAAAAAAAAACCTATTTACAGAAAACCCATATTACATGGTTGGTATGATTGTTAATACAGTATATGTCTTCCAGGCGATGCAATACATTCCGTACAATGCCTAGGCATGCTGAGTATCAAATTAGCGATCTGATCTTGGGGGATATTACACCACTCAAAAAGCAATGCTCTCTGAAGTTCCGGTAGACATGTAGGAGGAGGTTGACGGGCTGCAACTCGTCGGCCAAGCGTGTCCCACATGTGCTCTACTGGATTCAGGTCCGGTGAGAATGCTGGCCAGTCCATACGGGTGATATCCACCAATTGAAGGCATTCGCTTACGATGTTTGCACGGGGAGGACAGGCGTTGTCATCCATAAACACAATTTGTGTGCCCATGGCGCCCCGAAACAAACATACATGCTGTTCCAGAATGACGTCCCAATAGATTTGGCTTGTCATGGTTCCAATTTGAACATGCAGGTCAGTTCTGGAACCCAAAATAATCCACCTCAAACAAGCACTCCTGCACCACCGTAACGGGTGTCATTCAATGATGTTTTCTTGGTGGTAACGAGTACCTGGAGCTCTCCATATGAAAGTCCGGCGAGAATCAGACTGCAAGCTAAACCTGGACTCGTCGGAAAACATCACACAAGCCCACTGTTGCAGTGTCCACAATGCATGCTCTCTACTCCAGGCTAACTGCAGGTGACATGAGTTGCAGTAAGTGGAACGCATCTGACAGGTCTACGAGCATATAGACCAATCTGCCCTAAGCGTCTGTACACGGTCTGCCTTGAAATTGTCGTACCAGTGCCTGAAGAGAGCTGATGAGACAGGTCTGAGGCTGTGCTCCACCTGTTTCTTTTGGCAGTAACTGCCAAATACCGGTCTTCATTCGGCATTGTAACTCTGGGACGACCAGTGCTGTAATGTCTACTCACATTACCATCATCCTGGAATCGTTGCCAAAGCCTGGAGATGGCACTCTGGGCAATTCCAAGTTCGTCTGATACTTCTAGTTGGGTACGCCCACATTCCAGACAGCCGATAATTCTACCACGTAAAAAATCATCCAAATACGTCCTTTGTGTCATAACTATTTGGTTATTGCACTGAAATGCTTATAAAGCACCTGCGAACAATTTTACTTCTTTGCCTGTATTCCTTATATATCACTCTCTTACACTCTCGTCATTGTGACGTACCATCGGTGTCATCTGGTTACTTCCTGAAATTCGCATATGATTCTTGAAGATGTGTGTAGTGAAATTACAGGTGATATATTTATTTTAGAGTTCGATTTCTGCGTGACTCCAAATTATCCTTAATTTATGGACAAGACTGTATTAGAATGAAAGGTGTAACTTGTGTAAGAATTTAAAAAAGAAGTAGAAAGATCCATATAATTTTCTGTTATAAAGCAGTGAAATTAAATTGAACACGCATGGATTTTCAAAAGACTTTGCAGTGCTGTCACGCTCCTACAAAGCATGATACAGTTTAAACACTTAGAGTTTATATTATTAACTATATCAGTCGATATGCATTAATGAAGAAACCCAAATTCTGGGAATAGTATGTATGGTATTACTATGTGACAAAATCTACAGTGAATGTGCTTGCTGAAAAATGGACTATGTGTGATAGCAACACACAGGGCTTGTAGCAGTATTCTTCCAGATCCTCAAAATAAGCTGTGGTAATATTTTCATGTTTCATAAATGTGAATAGATCTGAGCAGTTTCTGAAACCTTACATGAAAAGTCTAGAATGTACTTGAAACTAAACAGCATAAACTATGTATTCATGAAATTTTTAGAATTGCCAAAGAAAAGAAATCTTTTAATCAGGAAGAATTTTTAAAAGTTAGAAACATATATTTCTTATGTCATTTTTAAAAGGAAAAGAATAATGAGTAATTCTCTAGCAACATGACTTCTGTATGCCTTACAATTCTATGTAGTAGAGGCTAGTAGAAAGTTTAAGTTATATAAGTTTTCAAAGTCATAACTGTTAATATTTTGTATGTCGGTAGACTGAATGGTATTAATGACAGGAGTGTTATTATTGATGATTCAGCAATAATTATGTTCAGTGTTACAATCATTGAAGATTAATTTACAATTTCTTTTAAAGTGCAAAATAATAGTCTAGATTTTTCTTGTATTCTTGTAATTATCGGTGCCATTTGCAATGAGTCTGAATTTTTCTGGTGTTTTATGAAAGTTGGGAAGAGCATACAGATTAGTAAATCTGTTGTACCTTGGATTTGCAGAGATTTTGAGTTTCTTATGAAAAGTTTTAATTCTGTTAATTATAGAGTTTTCTGTAGTGTTTGCTGATTGATAAGCATTGGCGTTCTAAAGTTATTTGCGAACAATAGTTGTATAGAAAAGTTTTCATATAACGCTAAAGTTATTATTTGCTTTATCAATTGTGGTAATATTGAATAGTTGTTTTGAATTCTTAATAGGTGACAGTAGTTGAGACCAAATTAATTGACTTGAAAATTTTACTGGTTTTAGTTCAGTATTAATTTGCTTAAGGATTTCATTTTTCCATTTTAAAAAGGTATCAATAGGCAAATTAAGCTGATAGCTGACCTTAACAATAAATTCGTTAATGGTATTTTTTAAATTTTTGTAACAGTTATTTTTGTTGACATATCTGACTAGTCTATATTTTGCTCCATAAATCATGAATTTTTTTAGTTGCGTGTTTTGAATGATATCTAAGTTTCCAGTTCTGGTGATGATCATCTACGTATAGATTAAAGTTTGGCAATTTGCAATCTCATTCGGGCGACTCTTCTATTCATGGTGGTTAGTTACCAAGTTGCTTAATGTTTTTTATGTTTGAATGCAACCACTGGTCTAGTGTCAAAAGCTAAGAAGAAAACTTTACATTTGTTGAATTGAGAGAAGTGTAATTTGTCAATCTGCAGATGGAGAAAATTGACTTTAGTGTAAATTTTGCATTTAGAATGATAGTTAGAAAGTCTGCATTTACAGTAATCAAGAACTATGTCTTTAATAATTTGTAGATTGTTGGATTGTGAAGAAAATATTTTTTAACTATTAAAAGAAATTTAGTACAGGTGTGTAACCAGATAAATAGTTTCTTGGGGTAATTTGCGGAATTAAATAAATTTTGTAATTGCGTCAACAATTTAATTGTATCTTAAGTTGTTAAAAATCTTTTATTGTTGATTCTACTTCCTCTTTGCATTTTGTTGCTGTAAAGTTTAAACTTGCTGAATATTGATTTATTAGAATTATCTTTGTGACTTCAAAGAATATAAGTATTAAGTCCATAAGGATAGACAGTTTTGCCATGCTACTTTGAAAACCTGAAAAACCGGGAAAAGTCCGTGAATTTAAATATTTTAGTCAAAATCTGGAAAAGTCGGGGAATTTCATATGGCAGTCCCCAAAATAGAGATTTTTACACCAACATTGGAAGCGATCACTTTCTTTGCGAATTATGTATTGCGTGGGCGTCGTTTGCGCAGCTGTCATAGAGCTAGTTTTCACAGCTGTTATCAGATTGTCTTTTAGAAAGATAAAGTAAGTTTCCAGTAACCTCCGAGAATCGAGAAATGTGCATGTGCAGTGCATGTTGAACAAAAGCAATGTCTTTTAGAAAGATAAAGTAAGTTTCCAGTAACCTCCGAGAATCGAGAAATGTGCATGTGCAGTGCATGTTGAACAAAAGCAAATACTTTCTCATTCTCATATAAAACAAAATCGGTTTAATCAAGGGGTACACATAGAATTTGGTGACATTATGATGAGCAGTAAACAGTTCATTTTGTTGTTGGCGACAGTTTTGAAAATCCTGCCAAGCCTGTACCGTATACTAGAATTTTACCACAAAAACTTTCTTTTTAATAAATGCCTTAATTGTCATTTTGCAGTAAAATAAAAAATATTAATCAATCATCTCAATATAATTATATTCACCAAAATATCGTTGATTATTTTATTCAGTTTTTAATCTTTAGGTAATTAACTTTATTTTGATGTTATTCGCATCATTTAATGTGTCTTCTTCATTCTAAATTTATTTATTATTAGTTATAATACTTTCAGATTTGAGACAATTTTCTCTGGCATACTCCTAAAACTCACTCTAAGAGTATGATGACATACCATCAGGAAGTTTAATGTACATATTTTTTGCTTATGTATGCTGCGAAATAAATATAAAATACCTGAATTCATTTTAAAATATCATTAAATAGATTTCTTTCTTTCATTTAGCTGCAAAATGTCTTCAAAAAAAGACATTTTTTAAATCCAGATTGCGAAGGTTTTAATCTCAATCTTCAGGGGAGAAAACAACTCCTATTATAATTATTATTATAATAGTAATGTTTTGGGGATTATATATATATAAGTCATATGTAACTGTCAAATTTTTGTGTTTTCAAGTGGTACCAAAATTAATTTACCTCTCAGCAAAGCCAATGAGCACTACACGAATAAACTGCTATTTTCTTAAAACACACCTAGAAAAGTCAGGGAATTTCATTCTCCTATTTGAGTGGCAATCCTGGATAGAGCGTACATTGTTTAACATTCTATTACATGTCTGAACTAAAGTATCGTAAGAAAATTAATTTCTATATATGATTTGCAGTGAAATTTAAAGTCTCTTAAAATTGTTTTCTTCGTGAGTAAATGTAGTTCCCATTATACAGTATATTATTATTTCATGAAAATTAATTCTGCAGCTTAAACATGTTGCATACCTTATATTTTACTTTTTGTATTCTTTTCGACAGTAAATTTGCTGCTGTTTATTTATTTATTTCCAGTCATGTTATTTTTAAAAAAAGCATGTTTTATGTATTTTTTTACCTGGGGGCATGTGGTTATAGAAACATAATAAACTTCCTAAATTTGTTTTCAAAAAGTTTTCAATTGATTAATTTATATATTATTAAATAATGCAGCTGTTTTAGGGTATGGAAATATATTTGTCTTCTAAACAAGTATGGGATATTGTAATTTTTTAACATTTCTCAGTATTATTTTTATTGGGCATTCTCTATTTTACTTGCAATAGATATACTTATTTGATATTTAATTTTATGATTCTTAATTTGATTTATTCCGTATCAGTTATATTTTATCAATCTGTGTACTATTTTCTAATTTTTTCTATCGTCAGAATTAACAGCAGATGGGTTGTATAGAGCAAGTGGTAATCTTTCTCAAGTTCAGAAAATTAGAATTCATGTCAATCAAGGTATCTTTGTTCATTTTTTCAATCATCAGTTGCATAATTGTGTTATTTATTTTATCAGAATCCTAGTAGTAGGCATGATGCTCAGTACTATTAAAAAGTAGCCTTTATGATATTTGAGTTTATTATTATTATTTTGTTGGTTGTTAGATAGATTTTCATGCTGTAAAATAGGAAATGAAAATTGTTATAAAAGTGTGGAGAAAGATTTGTATAGAATTACGAGAGAGACTATTTTTCATTGTACTTTAAAAATTGAATCCATATTTCAGAACTAATATTGTGTATGTCCTTCTAACATTAAGTACAGCTTAAATTATTTTAATGTCATTTCATATGAAATAATGCAGTTAATGTTTGTTACTGAATTTTATTATTCTTGTAATCCTGAGTTGTGATTCAACTCATTAGTAATTAAAAAAGCCATTTTTCCTAAAATGTTAATTAATTCACTATGTCTGTAGTAAAAATATTTCATTCCTCATAAATAGGGCTGGATTAACCCCGTGAGCAGTGCGGGTTTTTGAATGCATCATGGAGACCTGTATTTAAACGGCATTTATTAACTAAATTTATATATTTACTATATTTAAAATAAAAAAATAAAAATACGTAATTCCTAAAAATTAATCTAAAATTTTTAAAATCTGAGACAAATTAGCATAAGTCAATAATTGTTGAGCAGGCAGGAGACAGACTTATCAAGGGGAAGTTGCCTCCAAACCTAACTCTTCAATTACTCAATTATTGTTTTGTCGTCCATATAGGCAAGGGTAAAAATTCAAAACCAAAAGTAAAATCAAATGTTGCGAAATACTCAAAATGAAATTAAACTAGTTAGAATTTTGAGAAATTAAGTATTAAGAGACTAGGAATACTGAATAAAGGTCAATATGTAGAAAAACAAATAATTTTAAAGCAAAACAAAAGTAATTTAGAAAATCTTTATTTTTAAGTAAACAAAAATAATTTAGAATTTCTTGCCTATTGGAAACTTCCGCTGCACTATATGCATGTAAACCTAAAAACTATATACGATATATCAAAATTTAAAAATAATATAAAAAGCCAGTAAATAGCAAGTTCTAATTCAGCTTACCTAGAACTTACACATTTGAATTTCTGTGAGTGGACTAGCATTTGCTAAACTAAGTGAGGTTGAGCTGTCTTTTGCTGCTGAATAAAAGTAGAGGGAGCTAATAAAATGTAAAACTGAGTGTTAAGCTGCTATCTACTAGAGTTATTGTGAAAACCTATTCTGTAAATTTTGCAATTCTGTGTGCAAAATAACCTCCTAGCAAATTGCTAATTAACCACCATAATCTAGCTACTACAGCCCATTGATACTGCAAAAAACTTCAATATAAAAACTGCTTAGACGAATTTCATAAACATATTATTACTGGCAACATAACAATAGTTCAAAACCAGCTTTTAAGAAATTTAATGGAAAAAGGCACAAAATTTAGACCAGTTCTGAAAATTGGCAAAAATCACAGTTATATAAGTTTCGAAAAAAATCTTGATGAGTTCATATTTAAAATTAGTTACAAATTTAAATTTCTAAATTCTGCCTTTATGGCTTGGAAACATGAAGTGTTAGAAGACATAAAGCAAAGGATTCGAAGGATTGAATTTAACAGCAATTTACCATGGAATTTTCTCAATCCTCTTATACAAGATTTGAAACAAAAATTTGTAATCACCAAAATTGACAAAGCCAGTAATAATTTCAGCATTATTTGAAAATTTTTTAATGTTTCACTAGTTCAAGCTGAACTGAATAATGCCATTACTTACAATCTTACCAATACACAAGAAAATGTCATAGGAAAAAAGCTAAAAGCTATTCATAAGAAACTGCAAATTACACAGCCATCTAACTACAATAGTATTAGCAAATCTTAATGCTCTTCCTAAATTCCATAAGTCACCACTCAAATTTAGATTTATAGCGAATGGTACAAATAATTATAAAAAGAATTTAGATTACATATTTGAAATTAAACTTTAAAAAATCTGTATTTTAATTCATCAGCTAGTTAACAAGCAGCACAACTATTGTTGGATTATTTATAATAACACTCCAGTTATCAACAAATTTAAAAATTTAGAGATAAAGAACAGTTACTGCTATGACTTTAAAAACCTTTATACTTCTCTACCATTAGACGAAATTTATACTAGTTTAATGCAACTCCCACAGCTTTTCCTGACATGCTAAGCATCTTCTGAATTAAAACATGGAAAATTTACCTGCATTGTGCATTATTTAATAACTACATTAAATTCAATAATAAGATCTTTCAGCAGGTGAAAGAAATTGCAATGGGAGCAAACAGTTCTACACAATATGTAACCTATTTCTTTTTGCTAATGAACATGAATTCCAACTAAGTTTGAATAAGAATAAATTAGTTATTTGCAAATACATTTAGATACATTGATGATATTATTACTTTCAATAATAATTCTGCTTTTGAACAATTCAAAATTTACCCAGATAGTTCAACACTTAATAGAACTAATACGAATCAAAATCATATTGAATATCTAGACCTGCTCGTAATTAAACACAGCAGAATTAAATTATATGATAAAAGGAGGACATTCCAGTTTGAAACTATTAAACTAATTAATTGGAACTCTAATATCTAAAAAAGTAATAGGTAACGCTTTTTATAGCCAAATAATTAGAGTAAAAAATATATGTACTGAAATAGAAGATTTAAAGGAAGAAATAATAAAACTAAATAATGTTCAAGTTAATAACCAGGTCCCAATGCAGTTAATTAATTTCTATATTAAAAAGGCAGACATTAACTTTTCTTTTTAGTTTTTTGGCTCTTTATGTTGTGATAATTTTACCTTAAACCTTAACTAGAGGGTAATGGAGGATTTTAAAGAGTTAAGGGATTATACTTGTAAATATTTATTAATTAATTTTTGTATAATTTTTTTCTATACTGGATTCTTTCCTTTTACTAATGAAGGGCCAACTCTATTCAAAAGTCTCAATTAAAGCCCAAATTGAGTGAAGATTTTTATCTAATTTTTCTATTTTCCTTAACTTTGGCCAGTATTTAACTAAAGTTTTGATTGAACTTGTAAAAAAATTTTAATTTAAAATTAAATTTATTCAATTAAAATTAATTAATTCTATTAAAATGCTTTTTCGAACTGCTAATTTTACTTAAAAAAAATTATAAAACATTTTTACATCCTTAACAGTTAGCAACAGCGGTTTACATTTTTTTTTACTATTTTACACATTTTTACAATGCCTCTAAGCAACATTTTTGCACACAAAACAGAATTTTACATTACTTAAAATTTACAGAATAAGTTTTCACAATAACTCTAGTAGGTAGCAGCTTTACATTGTATTAGCTCCCTCTACTTTTATTTAGCAGCAACAGAGTACTCAACCTCACTTAGTTTAGCAAATGCTAGTCCACTGACAGGAATTCAAATGTGTAGTTCTAGGTAAGTTAAATTAGAACTTCCTATTTACTGTCTTTTTAGTATTATTTTTATATTTTGATGTATTGTATATAGTTTTTAGGTTTACATGCATAATTCCCGCAGGGGAAGTTTTCAATAGGGAAGAGTTTCTAAATTATTTTTGTTTACTTAAAAATAAATATTTTCTAAATTACTTTTGTTTTGCTTTAAAATTATTTGGTTTCCTACCTATTGACCTTTACCCAGTATTCCTAGTCTCTTATTGTTAAATTTCTCGAAATTCTAACTAGTTTAATTTCTTTTTAATTTCATTTTGAGTATTTCCACAGCATTTGAATTTTTACCCTTGACTGTATGGATGATGAAAAACGAATTCAGTAGTTGAAAAGTTAGGTTTGGAGGCAGCTTCCCCTTGATAAGTCTGTCGCCTGCCTGCTCAACAATTATTCACTTACGCTAATTTGTCTTAGATTTTAAAAAAATTTAGATTAATCTTTAGGAATTATGTATTTTTATTTTTTTTATTTTAATCATGATTTTAAATACGTATACTGAATTTAACTAATGCTCTTAGAATTTAAATGATATTGTAAATTGGTTCGCAGCAATAATTAATTTTATTTTTGCAATTTTAAATTTATATTTACTTTTTACAAATAGAGAATATTTGTTAAATTTAAATTATAAGCTAATATAAACCAAGTGACAAAAAATCTTGTGACTGGATAAAACCAGTCATGGTGCTCAGAGTTAACCAACCATTAAGCAAAATAAGTACATGTTTAAGCCATCAAGGAAAGGTAGCACCAAAAAAAGTGCTCATTGCCAGTTTGATCGTGGAATGTATCATGCAGCTAATTCAGAACTGAGCAAGAAGAAAAGGGGGAATTAGCATAAAAGTATGTGGGGTCTCAAGAAAGGGCTTAGGACCTTTAAATGTATTAATCAGGTCTTGCCCATAAATGCCAGTCATATGAAGAGTATAGGCCCATCCACACCAAGTATGCTTGCAACGGAGTTGTTGCTATTTTTTCTGCTGTTGTAAATTCGCATCACACAGATGACGTAAACCTGAGTTGGCTCGTGTTAAACTTTTTTATCCGTGATGTGAATGAACAGCCAATAGCTGACTGAGTTCCGGTCACGTGGCATAAACAGAAAAAACGCTTTGTTTACACTTTTCAGTATTGTGTCAGAACCACATAGCGATGAGTTTTCATTTTAAGATTTCGTAGCGATCCACAGCAATAAAATCATCAGCATTGTTTATTGCATCTTTACTTTTCTCAAACCAAATATATTGGTAGAAATTTCAAATTCTCATTAAAGAGGAAAAAACTATGTTTTAAAGCAATGATCCGACCAGTATATCCATATACTTCACCTGTATATAATACCGTAAGCAGTAAGAACTTAAATAAAGTGCAATTTCTACAAAATTAAATTTTTTGCCGTACGAAATTCTTAATTATTACAAATGTTCATTATTTCATGTGTAATAAGAAACTGTATTTCATATATTAAATACATTAAAAACTAACTTCTAAAATAAAGCATTTGACTGTGAGAGTATTCAATAAAATACAGTTATGAAATTTTCGAGGACAGTTACAACCTGGGCCATGCACCACTCATTTATTGAATTTTAATTAAATTACCTTTGCAGTGACTTCTACTTGTTCCCTTATTTTCTTTCAACTGAGTATCATAGGTAGCTGAGTGGTTAACACGCTGGGTTGCAAAGGCAAAGGTTGGGAATTTGAACCTCATTCGTAACCACTGTAATAAGAGCTTTTTCCCACTTTCAAATTTCACTTTATCATTAGCTTTTCTTATTTTGAATCATGTTTTTTATATTTAATCATGAATAATTTTATTCTTATTTTATCTATTATTAATTATTGTTTTCAATTCTTATTTTACCTGTTGTTATTATTGTTTTCAGTTTAGTTTAAAAATGTGCACTTTACATAAAAACCATTAACCCATTGTGTAATGATATATCTGCAGCTCTTGTACAAATTATATCTTTATTTTTACCTCATTGTACCTTTATTTTGTACATAATTTTGCACAAAATGTCCAAAATTTGAACCTCATTCTAAATTCAAAAATAAAAAATATGCACTAATAATAATATTATATATACATATTAATTCAGCGGCATCAAAACCATCAGTCAATTTCCAACTGATAATAAATATTCTGTTTTAAGCCTGCAAAGACATTTAGTATCATTAAGAAACAATAAAAATCATGGTTTGGTAAGACAAGTAATGAATTTAATTACTGAATTTTTGGAATAAAGAATATTATTACAAGAATTACTAGAAATTTCTAATATTACTTACTCAGTCATCCCCTGATTTAACCAAAAGAAAAATATCTAAAGAACTACAGGCACCTTTCCTAAGAAAACGTTTAGTCGAATAAATGCAAATCAAAGCTATTATTCACATCTGATATTCACAGGGCATAAATATTTTAGTGCAATGGTGTTTTACTTTAATAACAAGCATATTAATATTATATAGAAATATTATTTAAAGACATTAATACAAAAATTGGTTGCCTTTCAATTTATAGAAATGAGCAATTACTTAAAAGCATTAAAAATCAAAATGTAATAGTTTAATATTTTTGTATTTTAAATAAAAGGGCATATTTACTTTTTTTTAAGAAAAAATACTTAATTTTAATCTTTCGTTGTGATTGTAATTTCCTCTATAATAATCCATTAAATTTGCAATAAATAAATTTTGTAGGCTAAACTTTTGTCTTAATTTATATGTGTAATAACGTGTAGAGAATAATCAATTTATAAAACACTTTACTAATTACATGGATTCTTTCACACATACTCCCATCCCATATATAAACAAGCAAACCAAGGGAGGAGGAACTATTAAAAAATATGAAGTTTATTTTATTATATAGTACATGGTATTTCAAGTCATTCAATTCTGTTTATATACTATATTTCAAAACAACTTTATAAATCTTAATTTTCATAAAAACTGATTTGTGCAGATAATAATTATTTAATCTTACTATTGGGTGTTGTTAAATTGCTTAATAAACAAAATTTCACAATAAAACGAACTGTGTATGACATTCTTCTAACCACACTACAGAACAGTAGATGAAACACATTGCACTTGCAGCCTTCTATTAAATCGGTGTAGACAGATTTTGGGGGTTATCAGTATGCATTTTTTTAGCTTATCCTTTAATCTTTTCATGCCTAAGTATGAAAATTTGCACTTCAGTAATTCTCTTTCATTATTTAAATGATTTTAGATGACTATTCTTGTTTGAGTGACGAAGAAGATGTGCATGTACTGACAGGAGCACTTAAAATGTTCTTTAGGGAGATGAAAGAGCCTTTGTTTCCATTTAATATGTTTGATCATTTTTTAAATGCCATTGGTATGTTGCAATTTACCTGTTATGTTGTTATTGTTTGTTTCAAAATTAATGGAGTGGTATTTAATGATATATAAAAGTAAATTTCAGAATTAGCATTATGTTACATAAGTGTATAAAATGATTTTACATAAGGCTGATGATTTGAATATTTTTTCAGCATTCAGTTAATTTATTTGTTAATAAACCCATGTGAAATAGCTACTGCAAATAATCATAAACTTTACTTTAATTTGTTGCATGTCTTGATTAATTTACTTCTAGTCTTTTTTGATATGATTACATATCTCTTCGTAGTAGGGTTATTCTATGCTTAAAGATAAAGACAGCATGCAAAAGTAAAACTTTACATAATTATACAAAAGTATAGAACATGATGTGAAAACCATTTCTTCAAATTCAAAATTTAACAATTCTTCAAATTGTGAAAATGAAAGAATTGAATCTTAGTGAAAGAATTATTAAATATATAACAACTGCTGTAGGAAATGTGCATACCACCTAAAAACAAAAATTTTAGGTAGTTTGAAAAGTTGGAAGAGAATTTTTAATTTGTCAGCTATGTATACACACAGGTAAATACTAACACTGCATTAGCAGTATATTAGATAAGAAACAGAAAGGCATTACTGTAATTACCATAAATTCAAGTATAAGCATTACCATAAATTCAAGCTAACCTCTAAAATAGAATGAACGCTTCCAAAACAAATATCAAAATTAAAGACCAAGTGCTGTGTTGATTATTGTCCATGAAAGTATATTGCAAAAGCTGCAACAAGATGATGGTAAGTCTAGAATTATATTAAATCTTGCAACTATGAAAATTCTAATAATTTACAGAAACCACATTAGATAAGAAAAATTTCGAGAAAAAAGTACTGTAGCTATAGCAACTGTAAACAAATTGTATTCAGATAATGTAAGTAAAAACATAATGATAATAATGATCCAAAGGTTTATATCTAATTCAGTTCAAGAAAGTTCTTTAATATTAAAAAAAATTGTCAAAAATTACAGCAAAATCCTATAAACAAAGTTCATGCATTATAAATTATGTATTAGAACATTTGATAAATGCACAGATGTTAGATACCTTTATAATGAATTCTCTTAAACATTATATTCTCAAAATTAGTAAAGAAATCTTTGTTTTGTGAAATTTCTGTCAATTTTTGTATTTACAAATTAAATTTAATAGTTTATATATTTTTCTGTAAACTAAAATAACCAATGGTAACAGAATAAGCTTAATTTAGTTATTTTGGGCTGAGGTTGTAACAAATATTTAAGATTCTAAACTAATGTACTCAAATGCATAATTGTAATTTTATCTTTAGATTTATTTGCTTCTGTCAGTAAAGGCAGATTATGCTAGCATATTTTCAACTTAAATATGAAATCTCATTTTCATCTGACAAATATCATCAACTAATAATGAGGCATCGTTTTTGAAATTATGCAAGTTTTATGAAGATTACTAAAATCACTCACAGGCATTATAGTTGTGCAAAGATTCAAGAGACTTAATGCTATGAGGTTTGTTAATAAAGACATTTTTTATGCCACAAATTTTAGCAAACAGAAATACTGTAGAATGGCATTATGTGATCATTATAGACTGGATAAGTACAGAATGATCAAGATACAAAACAATTAACTGAATTAGAAGCTACTTAACAGTTGAATAACTGAACCCCATTTTGTCTTCTTCAGCTTGTACATTTGTTAAATGCCTGTATCCTAACCAGTTTTAGCAGTGCATCCTATCTTTTGTTTGAAAAGGAAAAGGTGATTGTGGTAGTATAAGCGTAAAATTACAAATGATAGTGGTGTTATACTCTTCAGCAATTAGGAGATGGCAGTGAAACAAATTTCTTTCGGGAGGAAAGCAGAGGGTGACGTGATCTAAAGAATGAGTATGGTTGGTTAATTATGGCAAAGCACCTAAAAGCTGTTTGCTAAAAAGAAGAAATGCTTTTATGGAGAATTTCTCAGGCAAATTTAGATGTATTTATATAACCGAATTGCAAAAAAACATGAAATCTCCTTTCACCCTATAGGAACAGGGTATGAGACAAATTGCTGCTGTATTGTAGTAATTTGCTTAGTCACTTGTAAGTCATGAAAAATGTGGCATTAAAATAAAATTTATGAAATTTTGAGAGCCAGTGTCACTGCTTTGTTTTGCTGGGGAACCCAAAGTTTTAAAAAAACTTCTCTTAAATGTCTTCTATAGCACATAATATCCCAAAAACTGTAAATGCTTTTGCTCAAAAAGAAAATAATCTCATTGATCTTCGATATGTGCTAGTAATGCGAATTCTCAAAAATAAATAAATAAACATTCATAAGGAAGCTCAGTAAATATTTCCGAGTTTTTAAATGTGTAGTAAGCTTTTTTCATGTAGATTTTCATCCAGAAAAATGTTAGACTATTAGTCATTTGTAAGTAAAAATGCATTGAAGGTAGAAGAACCTAAGAGAATTAGTGAAGTAAAAAATCATGGGGATACATTTGTGATGTAGATAATTTTCTTTTGCAAGATGTCCAGTAGGCCAATATTTTCCTTCCTCCAAAACATACAGTCACTTGCAATCGAAAGTTTCATTCCATATAACTGAATTTTGTTCAACAGCATTGTTCAAATGATAACGTGTTCTGTAACTTTTGTGTCTATGATTATTTATATTTATTTATAGCTTTACCTGATGCCAATAGCAAATTAGAAGCATTGAAGGACTTGGTGCTAAAATTGCCTGAATCAAATTATGAAACTCTAAAAGTTTTGCTTGAACATTTATTGAGGTATGCTTTTTAACTTTATATATTCAGTTTACATTGATATTTAAAGCACTAATATATTTGTAAGTTTTGTGGTCTTATTTTTGGTGTATTATGATAGCATACCCACTAATTATACATTTACACTCCCCCCCCCTCCGAGTACACAAAATTAAAGCATACTGTAATTGCTTAACTACATATCATGCTTTGTATAAAATTATGAGGGTACACTTTTAGCTTTTAGAAATAATTTATTTACAATCTTAGAATGTATAATCACAGAGAACTGCTATACCAGCATAGTTCTATTTTTTATCCCCGTATCCAAAGTGTTGCCAATTACAAGTTACTAAATATTACATGTTACCATTTACAAATTATTAAATATTACATCTTCCGTTTTTTAAAGAGTTCAAATGTTTTAACAGTCTTAAATCAATCCAAATATCTGGCCGGCTTTCTAATCACTCTCCGACTTCTAGTTCTTAGCTCACCGTTCCTTGTTTCTGAGTTAGCAGAGTTTGGTAGTTGATCTTTTAAACTTTGCCCTTGAGAATATCTGGAATCATCTCCTTTTACATCTGTTTTCTGTGTATTAACTCCTTGTTCTGTTCCTCTGATATTCTCTTCAACAGCTGAACTGTTTTCTCTAATATCTTTTCTATTTCTTCTCAATACTAATCCACCTGTTCTAAGTATATATGATCTAGGCGTCTTATGCACTTCTTCTACAACTGCTGGTTTCCAGCGATTATCTTGATATACCCGAACACAATCTCCTTTATTTAGCGATGGTAATGTTTTTGTATGACGATCATAATATGACTTCTGTTTAGTTCTTTCTTGGTTGATTTTTTCTTTTACATTTTTCACAACTTGAGGTTTAAGTAATTCTTCAGATGTAGGAAGAACCGTTCTTGTTCTTCTACTCATAAGTCGTTGAGCTGGTGATCCTAGCATCTCATTAGTTGGAGTGTTCCTATGAGCTAACAATGCTAAATAAGGATCAGCATGATCTGCTTGAGCTTTCTTTAACAATTTCTTCGCCGTTTGTACTGAACGCTCTGCTAATCCGTTCGACTGTGGATGGTATGGACTGCTTGTTATATGTTTAAATTGGTATTTCTTTGCAAATTCTGCAAATTCTTTACTTGCAAACTGAGGTCCATTATCAGATATCACTATCAATGGTATACCGTATCTTGCAAAATGAGATTTCATGTAACTGATCACTGTCTGACTTCGAGTATCCGGTAGTTTAGAGATTTCAAAAAAGTTGGAATAGTAATCTACAATTAATAAATATACATCTTTGTTAATCTCAAATAAATCTGTCGCAACTTTATACCAAGGTAAATTGGGAATTTCATGTGGTATCATAGGCTCTCTTATGTTTTTGTTCTGGTATTCATTACATATAAAACATTTTGAAATTGTATCTTCTATCTGCTTGTTCATAAGTGGCCAAAACAAAACATCTCTAGCTCTTTTCTTACATTTTTCTATACCAAAATGACCCTCATGAATTAAATTTAACATTTCCTTTTGCATAGATAAAGGAATAATTACCCTTCCTCCTTTGAAAAATAAGTCATTTTCCATTGTCAACTCATCTCTGTAGTCCCAAAATACTTTGACTTGAGGTTCTACCTGATGTTTCCTTTCTGGCCAGCCTCTCAGAATATATTTCTTTAAGCACTGTAGTGTAGCATCACATTCACTTTCTTTCTTCAATTCATAAATTTTTTCATCAGATGCTGGAATCAGTGTACAAATTTCTGTATCTTCATCATTATCTTCTGCTGTTGTATTCAAATATGCTCTACTCAAAGTGTCTGCTATTAATAAGTCTTTCCCCTTTTTGTACCGTACATCTAGATCATATTTTTGTAAATTTAACAGCATTCTTTGCAATCGCTGTGGTGCTTTAAAAAGAGGTTTCTTAGTTATGCTTTCTAATGGTCGATGATCAGTTTCAACTGTAATACGTTTGCCATATATATATTGATGAAATTTAGAACATCCAAAAGTAATAGCTAAAAGCTCTTTTTCTATTTGAGCATAATTTTTCTGACTTTTTGTTAGAGCTCTGGAAGCATAAGCAATTGGTTGGTTTTCTTGTAGTAAAACAGCACCTAATCCTTCAGAACTTGCATCTACTGAAAGAGTTACATCCTTATTAACATCATAGAATTTTAATACGGGTGCTTTTGCAATCAATTCTTTAAGTGTTTCGAAAGCTTTTTGATGCTTTTCAGTCCAGTGCCAGAGAACATTTTTCTCAAGTAACTGTCTTAATGGTGCAGTAATAGTAGTTAAGTTAGGAATAAATTTGGCTAAATAATTAATCATTCCCAAAAATCTTTGTAGCGAAGGCACATCTGTAGGTTCTGGCATTTTAACAATTGCTTCCACTTTAGAAAAATCAGGTTTTAGTCCATTTTCACTTAACTCGTGCCCTATATAATTCACACGATTAACTTTTATTTTACATTTAGCCTTATTGAACTTCAAATTATTTTTTCGTGCTCTCTGGAGTACTTTTTTAAGTCGTAACTCATGTTCCTTTTCATTAGATCCCCATATTAAGATATCATCTATAATACATTCAACGCCTTCTAGACCTTCTATTATTTGGCTTAATTTTCTTTGGCAAATTTCTGGAGCTGAACATATGCCAAAAGGTAATCTTTTGAATTTGTATCTGCCAAAAGGTGTATTGAATGTACACAAATTACTACTTTCTTCGTCAAGCTGGATTTGCCAAAAAGCACTATTAGCATCTAAAACAGAAAATAGTTTTGCGTTAGGCATTCTAGTGACAACTTCGTCAATGGTTAACATCGGATAATGTTCTCGTTTTATAGCTTTATTTAAATCTCTAGGATCTAAACATATTCTTATTTTGTTCGGTTTGACAACTGTGACCATTGAATTTACCCATTCAGTTGGTTCTCTTACTTTCTCAATAACATTTAAATTTTCCATTCTTTGTAATTCTTTCTTAACTTTATCACGTATAGCTATGGGTATTTTCCTTGGAGGATGAATGACTGGTGTTACATCTTGTTTTAACTGGATTTTATATTCTCCATTCAAACAACCTAAGCCTTCAAATACATCTTTGTATTCCTCCAGTAAGTCTTCAGTGTAAACAGACATTACTTTTTGAATCAAACCTAGTTGCAAACATGATTTTAATCCTAATATAGAAGGTACTTCTTTGTCAATAACTTGGAATTCCACAACAAAATTATTTTTTCCATATTGGCAGTTAAGTACTACTTTTCCTAAAGTATCTATTTTATTCCCAGAGAATGTAACTAATCTTTTAATTTCAGACTTTTGTATCGGAACATTCAGCAATTTCACTTTGCTTTTAGAAATAACATTGCACATTGCTCCAGTATCTATCTGCAAATTTACTTTACTTTTATTTACATTAACGTCAACAGTCCATTTCTCTTCCTTGTTATCTGAATTAAGGTTTAATGTGCCAACATAAAATTCTAACTCTTCCTCAGAGTCGTGATTTATTAATTTAATTTGTCTATCTTTTTTGTTTACCTTCACTGCTTCATTTTTTATTATATAGCTTTTACACTGATTCGCGAAATGATTTGACTTTTTACATTTATGACAGATTTTTCCATATGCTGGACACATTCGATAGTCATGAGATGTTCCACATTTAGAACAAACTTTTGTCTTTTGTTTATCGGTATTTACCTCTTTGTAGGTATTCTTATTATGTTTACTTAGTTTCTTTTTCACTAAGTTTACAGCAGTTTCCTCATCTTTTATGATTTTCATTTGATGTGCACTTATTTCAGCAGATCTGCATATATCAAGAGCTTTTTCTAATGTTAATTCTGCTTCATGTAACAATCTTGCTCTCACTACATCATCTTTAATACCACAAACAATTTTATCTTTTATTAAACTATCCGTTAACTGCGCAAACTCGCATGTTCTAGCTTTATTTCGAAGGTCAGTTACATATTCATCTATGGTTTCTGACGCGGTTTGATTTCTAGTAAAGAATAAATGTCTTTCATATGTAATATTTTTCTTAGGAATACAATATTCCGTAAATTTTGTTTTAATTTCACTTAATTTAATTTCTTTACCCTCTTCTATAGGAAATGTATTATATATTTCAAGACCACGAATTCCTATTACATGAAGAAAAGTATTAACTCTTACCTTCTCTTCTTTACTATGTAATCCACTAGCTACTTCATATATTTCAAATGACTGCAGCCATCTCTGCCAATTCGAAGCTAGATTTCCATCAAATTTCATCGGCTCTGGTGGTTTTAAACTTTCCATTTTGAAAGCAAAACACTCCTGACACCATATAAAATTATGAGGGTACACTTTTAGCTTTTAGAAATAATTTATTTACAATCTTAGAATGTATAATCACAGAGAACTGCTATACCAGCATAGTTCTATTTTTTATCCCCGTATCCAAAGTGTTGCCAATTACAAGTTACTAAATATTACATGTTACCATTTACAAATTATTAAATATTACACTTTGTTTGGCACTATAATTAGAAGCATTGATAATTAATGAGTCTGTTGCAGAACCTTTTCCCATTGTATTATATATGCAGTGCATGTCAAGGTAACCTTCAAGTGATCTCATCTGCTGTAGTCCAAACTGGAAGAAATATTCATCATTCTTCTTTATAATTCTTTCATCTGAGGAAAAAATTTAATGTGTATTTTGATGCTTTTGTTCTATTTATGTTCATAATTAATAATACAGATTGATAATTAAGACAAATACATATACTTACTTTAAAAAGCAAAGGCAGTGATTATTCTTTATAATCATGTCAAGCTTATTAGCTTTCCCGTAAACTAAATATTTGCATTGGCTATTAATTGCTGTGTCACTGTGACAGACTTTTACTTTTTTTGGAGGGGGGCAACCTTTTCTTTTCATTCAACCATTCTGTATTAGATTCATACCTGGGATATTATCAATCATTTTAGAATATGACATATATACCATCTTCTATAAATTTTTCATAATTTTTACAAAAACCTCTGTATTTTTACAATTTTATGTTTGAAGACATTTTTATGATTGCATCATTTATCAAAAGCTACCGTATAAATTGTTCCATCATGCCGGTTTATTATAAGATTAAGTAATTATTTTTATTTCACGTTACGGTTATGGCAGATCACATGGTAAAGAATGGTAACCCTATCATCAACTTTGGAGTTAGCATTCTTCTCTACGTGATTAGACAAATCCACATTTTGCAGGAAAGAGGACAGAAATATTAAAATATTTCATCACTTCTACATTCTGAATCTGGCATCACTAGATTTAGCAATTAATTGTCATTTTACTGTCTTTGAGCTTGGCAGCATTTGAGTTAATAATTTGTGAATTTCTTTACGATTTTTTTTTAAATGTATTAACATTATTGTGATGTCATTAAAGTTCTGATATTGTAATAAAATTATATAAATTTAAAGCATATATCTTCCCGTTTGTGTCTGTAAAATAATCTAACTTCCATGTTTCGCATTTTACCCCTGAATAGCTACCCAGACTACAGAGTAAGAACTCCAGACAGCTGAACAGCTGTAGGCCCATTTCCCTTATAAGTATTCTTGCAAAAATTATGGAAAGACTTGTGGTAAACCATTTGAACTGTTATCTTGAGGAAAATAGTATTTTAGGTGTAGAACAGGTTGGTTTCTGAAGGAATAGGTGCACGTGTGACCAGGTGAAAAATTTCAACCGATTTATTATGGATGCTTTGGATGACAGAAACATTTAGACAGCTGTATATGTTGACTTTAAGGGGGCTTATGATTCTGTCTGGAGAGTAAAGCTCTACCAGAAGCTCCTCAGTATTGGTGTTTCATGAATTGGATTAGGTACTTCATAAGGTAGAGAGCATGCTGAGTAAAGTTTAAAGAATCCTTCTGCGAATGTTTTAATTTACAAGCTGGACTTCCTCAGGGAGCAGTTTGTAGCTGCACCTTGTTTAACGTATGTATCAGCGATCTAGTTTCTTCTCTTAAATTAACACCTGGTATTAACTGTCTACTATTTGCTGATGATTTTGTATTTTGGACAGAGGTTATAGTTAATAACAGTAGTTATTAGCTATTCATTACAAGTTTGCAAATACAGTCATTTTTTTCTGATTCTCATTCAGTCAATTAGCTCTTTTGAACGCCCATTAACACCTGAAATTTTGCAATGTCAAGAATTCCTGAGAACTCTCATTTTAAAAGAGTAACAAATCGTGCTCCAGTGAGTGCCTGGCCTTTGGGGTTACAGCCATTTCTTGTTGGAGGATTAAACTGTTTTTAAAGAGTTTATTTACATTTAATATCTTATGAGATCTTCAGACTTGTACAGCCTTAAAAAGTTGGAGAATGATAAGTCCTTCTCTAACTCCCGATAGTCCAAGATGCAATGCAGTTGTGACTTTCCGTTTGTTTATAGGACATGATAGCCTTGCCACCTACCTGTACCGCATAGCCATTTCAAGGGATCCTATTTGCCCACTTTGTAATTCTGCAGAATAAATGGATGGGGATCACATGCTTCAATGTGGGGCTCTTAATGGTCTTACAGAGGAGTAGAGATACTGGGAAGCAAGAGCGCTCCTTAACACGTTGACTGCCAATCTCGTGCCAGTGCGTGGTGTGGGGTGATGTCTCAGTAGCCAGTCACGTGCTGGCGCGGGATGTGGGGTGATGTCTCAGTAGCCAGTCACGCGCTGGCGCGGGAAAATCCTTCACTGATTATTCATTCTCCAGTTCAGTTGGCATTGCATGCAGGGTTTTTCTGATGGAATTGGCATGGAGTAATGATTAGAAAGTACGTATAAATAACTGTGGTTTCGAAATTAATATTTTATTTTTTTATTAAAAAAAGTATTGATATGAGTTGTTCAGATGATGTTGCAGGGCCTTTGCGTCCCAAAAGAAGAAAAATTCAAAATAATAAGGCTCTAACAAATGAAGAAATAGTAAATTTGTTGGCTGAATTATCAGATGAGTACCCGAGTGATTTTAGTTATAATAGTGACAGTGACGAGGAATTCTTTCCTCCTACTCATGGCCATGATATTTCGGATTTGGACGATGATGATGAAGATGAAGTGCAAGAGGCTGCATGTCAGCAAGATGATTCAACTATGGAGGAAAACATAGTTTGGGAAAATGATTCTACATCTATGAAACAATTCCCTTTCATGAAATCTGAGTGTTTGCTCCAACCTGTTTCAGGTAACAATCCTATAGATTTCTTTCGCCATTTTCTCACTGACGATATCTTGGAGCAAATTGTTGCTGAAATGAATGATTATGCTCAGAAAGTACTTTTGCACCGTGAAAAAAAGAAATGTTCTCATATCAATGACTGGAAGGACACCACAAAAGAGGAACTCTTGATATTTGTGGGATTAATTTTACATATGAGAACTATACGAATGAACCGTATACAAGATTATTGGAAAACAGATTCACTGTTTGGTCTACGTGCATTTGCAGAAAATATGAGCAGGAATCGGTTTCTGTTGTTGTTGAGGGCATTGCACTTCTCAAAAATCCCGGAACAGAATACAGAACCTCCAAAGGACCGACTGTATAAAATAAGAAATATGATAAGTTCATTCAACTCACGAGTATCTCAAATATACTATCCAGGACGAGAGCTTAGTTTAGACGAATCAACGATATTGTGGCGTGGACGGCTTGTATTCAGACAGTACATACCGAATAAACGCCATAAATATGGTATCAAGTTATACATGGTCACAACCTCTCATGGTATGATTCTCAAATTTATGGTGTATACAGGTATGTTGGATGATTCTGTTGGGAAGGGTCATTCACAAAAAGTCGTCATGAATTTACTTGATGGAATGCTCTATGTAGGGCATAGTGTATTTATATACAATTATTATAACAGTTATGAGCTTGCAAAATGTCTCGCTGACAGAAAAACCCATTGCACTGGAACAGTAAAAAAAATCAGGAAAACAGTTCCAAAAGAGGTAAACGAAAAAAAACTGAAGAAAGGGCAAACTGTAGCAAAGTATGCTAATGGTGTGATGATTGCAAAGTGGAAGGATAAGAGAGACGTCACTTACATTTCCAATGAATATAAGAATGATATGATGGAAAAGGCAAACAAAAGAGGTGAAATTAAATTGAAACCTCTACCTGTAATTCAATATAATACATTTATGGCAGGTATTGATAAGCAAGATCAGATGCTTGCCTATTATCCTTGTGAGAGAAAAACAATTAGGTAGCCCACGAAAATATTCTTGCATATTTTGCAAATGATGATGCACAATTCCCACTTTATCTATAATAAGTATTCCAATAGAAATACATCGCTGTATAACTATCGTTCATCCCTGATACGAAGTTTACTGAAAGAGCCATCTGTTCTTAGTGCTCCTGTGCATAATGAGTATGAATCTGAACATTTGCTGAGTACACGGGAAGAAAAAAGAGCCGGAAAGATTCTAAGAAAGCAATGCAAAACTTACTATTCCGAAGGGAAATGTAAAGACACAATATATGTCTGCAAATTTTGTGAAGGATCTCCTGGTTACTGCTTAGATTGTGCAAAGATCATACATAAATAACATTCTAAATGTATCCTTTGCAATAATGCGATTGTGATTTTCTTGAAATAAATTCATTTGTAATATGTATAATTGTTGTGATACAGTTTTATATAAAAATAATGCTTACTGTCACTTATTTTTCTTATTTTGATTCCCTTTTTACATGTCCCGCACCAGCGCGTAATGTGGCATTTGGCGAAAAATTTGACATGTAGTGCCAATCACACGCTGGCGCGTAATTATAAAGTTCTTCAATGAAAAGCTTAAATAATACTTAAGTATCACATATTTATCTTTTATTACTATTTTTAAGTCATATTTCTTACAATAAATGTGTTGGCATCTGGGTACAATCTACTTCCATGTGAGGGCATTAACTATCAGTCTAACTCTAAGTGACTGGCAGTCAATGTGTTAAACAATGACTTAAGTCTTTTTGTTTGTAGTTCTATTGTTTGTTAAGATTTTAGTTCTTTGTAACTTTTTGCCTAGCCATTCGAAGTAAAAAAAAAAGGTTTGGCCTTTTTTTTTGCCCAAAATCTCATTAAGCCAAACTGGAAATATAAAATGAATTGATGAGTGCAAAATGTAATAATTATGTCAAATATTGCTTGTGTGTGGTTTGATAACATGAATGATATTCTCTGCTGTTTTAGACCAGCTTACAAGGGTGAGTTTCTTTGTATTAAAGAATTATACTAAAGAACAACATATGCAGATCTGGTTTTATAATATCTGACTGTGGAGAAGTGCTATTGTAAAATTATTGATATCTTTGGATACAAATTGGAAAGTTTTCAACTTTTTTTAACAGTACTGATGGTGAAGTTAGTGTAACTTGGGCTGAGTGTCTGTTTATACAGATTTTAAATGAATACAATGTTGCTTTGATTGCTGCCGGTCATGTTTAGGAAGATGCTTCCTGTTTCAGATCTGGCAAAGAAATATACATATGGTAGAACAATAACTTCTGCCATGCTTATTGTGCACCAAATGTGTACGAAAAACACTTGACAGGCATTTTGCTATTTCTGGTCTGTTAAGGAAAACAATGAAAGTGATTGCTAGGTGTATCAAATTATAACTAGCAGTTGTTAGCAACATTGTTATAATTTCTTTTAATGAGATGAATGATGAAATAAAAAGTACTGTTTTGTATCTTCCTAATTGAGTTGGTGACTCAACTGGTCAGAATATTTCAGTGAATATATATTAATGAATTGAGTAAATTAAATAATCCTGTATCAAACTGTTTCTTTAGCTAGAGCAATAATCAAGAGATTATAAGAAATGTAGTGCATACTCCTTCCACAAATGCAGTTCTTTGTTGTTTCAGGTAATGTGTAATTAAAATAATGGCATATGATTAAACTGCTTATTAATATTTAAATGTATCGCTGGTGTATGAATGTATCATGAAACATAATTATGCAACTCTGTGTTAACTATCCATTGAGATTATAAATCTTTTTTTATGTATCACCAAAAAGGTAAAAACAAAATATATATATGCTGTACAGTACTGTACTTACAATTTTGAAAGTCTGTTGTATTTTTAGTTCTTTTAATAGTCTAGACCTTTCATGCAGCTGTGTTATGGATCTTAAAAGAAGCAATAAATATGCAGTTGCAACTCAAATAATTCTGTACTCTTTGTATAAGCAAGCATGACCCTCTGGGGTTGCATACACTGGTTTAGTATCATGATATGATAGTCACAGCTCCAGGGGCACAATAACCCAAAAACTGGTTCCTACTGTCAGAAACTAGCCTAAGCTGGCCTGGACAGTATTGGCTTTGACCATCCTAGTGGGTAGCATGGCCAAAACATTCAGTCAGTATTCCTCCCTCCTTTGTGGTCTCTTCGTGGGTAGGAGTAGTGACCCTGAGTTCGTGGGGTAGTGTTGGGGGATTAAAAGAGAGTTCTTTTAAAATCCATAATGTTCCTGGATTGGAGCCCCAGATGTATGGCAAAGCTGAGTTTGTCTTTTTCTCTTCTTTTGGAGATGTTTTGACATTAGCTGACACTCCTACCTAGTATAGAGGCAGTTCAAGGGGTGGCACTTTAATTACATTAAGTTGCAGGAGAGCATAACATACTCAATGATTGGTAATCAGCTCTGATGACATTGTGCGCAAGTTCCTTGACATTTAATATCTCAATGTTGCTAACTTATCAACTTTGTCCATTTGCGCTGATGTTGTACTCATTAATACTATTTTTCTCTTTTATTCTAAATATATTAGCAAAATAATCATTTTATTTATACAAGTTGACTGATTTTGTTTTCACATTTTTATTTTCTACTTCTACATTTTTTTCCTTTGATTTATGCAGTCTGTCAGATTAAGTTTACTTTTTGTGATATAAATGCGAATGCATGAAATCTCTTTTCAGATGCTCATAAAATTGTGTTGTATGGATTTGTGATAAATAAAATGATATATTAATTTTGCATAGTTTTTTGTATTATACAAAAAATAAAAATCCTCATTTTTACATAGTTCTGTGGTGATGCAGGTAATTAGCATTTGTATCTCTAAATTAGCAGGTATATAGAAATGCGAGATATTTAAGGCATGATAATAAAGATTGTGAACAACAGTTACGTATTTGTTTCTAAGGCCTAGCCCTCAGTGCTTTTTCGGTCGTCTTCTGAATGTCCTGATCAGTAGCCATATCATAACCATAATCCTGATCAATAACCATAGAAAATAATTAGTGCATTTTCTAATAAATTTTCATTGAGAAGGTAATTTTACTTTTTCAGTAGACTAATATTAAACTTTCATAATTTCACTTGATGAAGGCATCTTAATAATATTAAGTTATTATTGTAATAATTTAGAGCCTGTATGTAATATGTAAGCCTTTGTAAATATGTATATATTTTTTTAACAGGGTTACCGAGTTTCACAAACAGAATCGAATGCAAATACAGAATTTAGCTATAGTATTTGGACCAACTTTAATGTGGCCAGAACAAGCATCTAATAATATAGCTTTAGATATGATGCATCAAAACAGAATTGTGGAATTTCTTTTGTTAGAATTCAGAGCTATTTTTCCATCTAAGCATCCTTCGTCTAAATAGGCAAATCAAGGGAACATATTTAAGTAGATGTATAAGTCATGTGTATATTAATGTAAGAATGAACATTTGTAGGTATATGTATTTTGTGTATAAAATATACATGTATACAGATATATATATATATATGCACACACATATATATTTGAAAATGTGTCAAACATCTCAGATTCTTTTTCTTTTGCACAATTTTGTGATTTTGCCAATGTTCCTAGCAAAAGAAATAGCATATACGTTTACAATATATGTGTGACCAAGCTGTAAGTAGCTGTAAAATTCTGTGTATGGAAAATTTTTAATTTGGAGTTGTATTAAAATGTTTTAAAAATTTTGTTTTCTTCCCTCTTTATCACTTGATTATATAGATGTTTTGGAATTTTCCTTTGTTAAAAATGTATGTTGGAAATTTTTGAAAAATGAGATAAACATAGGTTTCAGATTGAAAATTTTACTTTCACAGTTAGTAGAACTGTGAGTAAAAGATTACTTTCATAGCAAACGGTCTTAATTCAGAATTTCTCCTGTATGATAGAGTTTATCATTCCATTTCATGGAGGTAGTTTATTGTATAAATTTTAGATTACAGGAATTCTAATAGTTTATAATTGTCCCTTATGTGCTCCTTATAGCATAAGATTATAATTTAAATAATTAATGATTTTTTTTCGGTAGTATATTTATCTCTACTATTTAAATAAATAATGATGTTTTAATGAAATATAGCTGTTCTGTGGGAAGGTCTCAAGGAACATTTTAAATACTTTTTACTTGTTAGTTTTTTAGTTAATGTTTCTCTATTTCTTTTCATTAAGAAATTTTAAACATTCTTTTGGACCAAAAATTTTCAGAGATAGGCTGTTTGGGAAAACAAACATTTCCTCCCAAGGCAGTCACTTTTTCTCAGTATTAAATGCCTTAACATTATTAAGCTTGGGCTGGCCCACAAGCTCTTTCATTCATTTCATTTTATGCATAGTTGCTGTGTTTCTTGATATGAAACACTTCATCAACTAACTTGATTAAAATAATCTCTAATATTTAAAATTTATGCCAATTAGTAATGAAGTATTTTTTACTAGCACTAAAGATTTAACTTTAAAAAAATGAGAGAAAAATGTGTTAGAATTTTCCAGCAACGAATCACGTGTGTTTCTGTATGCACACATATTTTCTTCTGATAGATGCAGGTTTGAACAGGATATTTAATTCTATTCCTGGTGGTAATTTACTTGAATGTTATATTTTTTCAGACAATTGATCCATTGAGTATCGGTTATTATTATTAGCGGGTACTTAATTAATGTCAAACTAGATGATCCAAATTCTTAAGAATTGTATATGATTTTTGAATAATGGCTTTCTGTGATATCATTAAAATTGATATTCCTTTTGACGCACTAAGGAAAAAGAGAATATTTTAATGTGTTAATTTTTAAGAGAATATTCTTGTGGGTTTACTTAACATAAGGTGCTTAACTCTTTATAACAAGAAAGTATTCTATTTTTTCAGCATGCCATAAAAAATCCATTTATTGTGTAAAGTAGTAAAAGACTTTAGAGCTTTAGTTGTTATAGTAATAAAGGATATATATTTTTCTGTATATGAATGAACATAATATCAGAGCACTTTTGAAAGTTGTAAGAAGTATAAAATTAAACTATTTTTGGTGACTTTTAAAAACCTGAACTGTATCTTGCTTAAAGGGTTTCATTATTCTTGTTTTCATTTCATGAAGTGCCTATATAAATGTGTGAAAATTAAAATATTTTACTTCTCATAAACAAACATCTTTTGCCATGTTTTGAATTGAAATTTTGTTGACAAAATTGTTAAAATAAAAATTTTCTATATCTATGATGTGGTATTTATTCTGAATTCTAGTAAAACCATATGCTGCCTCGGAGCGTTTTTTAAGTACAGTGAAAATTGTTCAACACGAAACTGAGGGGACTGAAATACACTCACTTCCAAAAGTTAAGCACGAAGATGTAAAATGCAAAAAAATCAAAAAATACTGCTTTGATTGACACAAAATTCGGCAAGAAAGTAGCATGTATATATATGCATAAAACAAAATCAGTAATTATATACCGAAATGAAAACAATATTAAATTTTTGTAAGTTATCAGATAATGATATACTAGATACTTAACAGAATTATGTATAAAGTGAAAATAAACAGTATAAAATGAGGGAAAAAAAAGGGCATTAATAGGGTATGTGATCCCCTTCATGTGTATACTAAGTTTACACCTTGTGACCATGCTTTCAATTAGGTGGTCAACCACCGCAGAATTAAACAATCACCATTCTTCTTGTAGAGCAGTTTCCAGCCAATAAGAGTGGCTGGAGGTAGGAAACGTGAAGATGCAGCACGACCAAGAGCAAGGAGGTTAGAATGCATGGAGATGCCCTCCGCTCAGTCCAGGTGAAGCCAAAAAAGGGGGAAAGCATGCCCTTAGTAGTCGTGGCTTAGGGAATGACGTGCTCTAACCACACCCAAATTTGTTGTTAACACACCCAATTTCGTTTCTGGTAGTTACAAGTTAAAGACTGCAGATTCTTCGAGCTCTTTTTCCTTTACTTTTCGCGACATTTTATTTTATTTCTACATTATATAATTGCAATAATTTCTACAGAATGTAATTGCATGCTAGCATTAAAAGTATTCCAAACCAAAAAAAAAGAAAAACTGGTAATGAAACCGTTAATTGATTACATTTTAATTTTTCTAAACATATTCTCAAATTTTCCGTGTTACAAATAGTACTTATGTTCGGAAAAACCTTAACCTTGAATAAGCAACGATAAAAAAATTATGTAAATTCTCATTGTTATTTTTAAAACTCACAGAACAAATGTGACTAAAAATCAAGTTCAGTTATTACATATTTACTTGAGCACAAAACGAGATAAAGTTATATACATGAAAGGTAAAATTTGTAATATAATATCATCACCTTTTGAAGTAAACAGTTTTTTTCCCCCATGGACAGCTAGCCCCTCCCCCTCTCCTTGTTTACTTACCGTTTTGATGTCACGTCTAAGTTAATAGAGTATTCCATTTATTATTATTATGAAAAAGGAAAATCTGAGAACTATATATGTTTCTTCGTAGACGTTACATAAAGAAAATACTCAAACTCTTTCTTGAAGGCCTTTCTAACATACATTTCGATTATTCTAGTTTTTTATGCATGTTCAAAAACATTCTTTTACATGGAAATACAATCGGAAATGTAGACATTATTTCATTGTAACAATTCAATACTTTAGGCCTCTCACATCTTCGCATAGAAAACGAGGAAACACACTGAGAACTTTGCACCAGCTGACGTTTAACCTCACTTCGCTGAGTAAGGGCAGCGTTTTCTTGCCCTCACGTGGCATGGCTTATTTTTCTTCCCCCGGCTTCACTGTCTTTGCACTGCAATAGCCGAGACGCCATCTCCGTATATTCTAACCTCCTTGGCCAAGAGCATCCCAAAGATTTTCAATGGGATTAAGGTCGGGCGAATATGCTGGCCACGCCATACGCGCGATCCCTTAACTCTCCAGGTAGTCATCGACGATGTCAGCTCTATGGGGACGTGCGTTATCGTCCATTAAAACAAAAATAGGGCCAACTGCTGCAGCGTACAATCTCGCAAAGGGTTCTAGGACTTCATCTCGATACCAGACAGCCGTCAAAGAACCCCGTTTAAAGATGTGCCTGTCGGTGCGGTATCTTAATGAAATCCCTGCCCACACCATAATGCTTCCGCCTCGGAACGCGTGATGTTTTGGGACTGATTGCGTGTTCGTTGTTCACGCCCTATCCTTATACGCTTGTCATGTGGCTCCAGAGCAAATCTTGACTCATGAGTAAACATGACATTGCCGCAGTCAGACACATTCCAGTTGACATGTTCCCGGCACCACTGTAATCGTGCCCTTCTTGACTGGACGGATAGAAGAACACAAACTCGATGTACCCGGGCGTACAGTCCACTCATATGTAATCTTCGGAGTACAGTAGCTGCAGATATCGCCTTACCAATGGACGCTGTAACCATAGATGTCACACGTGTGGAGGTTGCTCTGCGATTCCGCTTGGCTACAATAGCAATATATCGATCTTCCGCGGGGGTTGTAACCCTTGGGTGACCGGCTACGGGCCTTCGAACAACTGTCTGTGTGGTTTGGAATAGTTTCCATAAACGTAAAATTACAGAATGATGAACGCCGAAGAAAAGAGCAACATCTGTGATCGACTGGCCTGCTTCAATGCGCCCTACAGCACGCCAGCGCTCAGATTCTTCCATTCGTCTTCTGGAAGTCGTAGAAACACGTATGTCTTGAAAACAAATTGAATGAAAATTTTAAATATCTTCTATCAGCACTTACAATCAACTTCTGTAACCCTTCATAAATCTGACTTCTTATAAGACTGCCTTTTTTGCATATTTCTTGACATGAAAGCGCGATTGGCTGTTACCTAACATATTTGCATACTTCCACCTACCTCTGCAGGAAATTGCATCCTCTTCAATTCTGAAAGGATTCCAGAAATTAGCATTTTCCTCTCCATGCTTAACTTTTGGAAGTGAGTGTATTTGTCGTGTTAAAGGATATTTGGGGGTGAAACATATATTTGAGTACATTTTATTTACATAATAATGTATATCTGCATGTATTTAATAAAAATCAATGAAACGGAAGCATCCACAAGAACTTGATGAAATTTTATACAAAATTTTAGTTTTTGAAAATCAAAGCATTTATTGAGTTTTGAGAAAATAATCTGTTTTTCTTTGCATTGTCTTTTTTAACATTAAATTATTCAGTGTCGTCGCATTTTGTTATTCATTTCACCATTGCAATGTGCGTCTAAAATAACTGCGCATACTTTTCATGGTGTTCCTCACTTCAGATGATGTAGGAACAGGACTTGCATTATTCATTTCATTTTCGTCATCAGAATCTGCATCAGTGATATTTTCTGAGCTTTGAACAAACTCCAAAATGCCTTTTTCTTCCATAATTGGAGCTGTACATTATCCTCATCTACTGCAATGAATTCTTCCGATGATACAGTAGGAAAGTCCAATAATACAGAAACTTTCTCAAACGTGTCATTAACTATCGGCTCAGTTTCAATATCCTCCTACTCCATTTCTTTTGGCGCCAAAGAATCTGATACTTTTGAGAATCCTGCATGACGAAAACGATTTTCAATTGTCCTTGGAGTAGCTGAATTCCATGGAGAGTGCAACATATGAAGAGATCTAATAAAGTGATAAAAAAAATCTTCATTTGCTTCAACATCTTTCGCTTCATATTCTTCAAGTATTGAAGGCAACATAGACTAAAACCAATTTTCTGTCATGGTGGGTAAAACTTGATTAGCTTCACCGCAAACATTTTTAGTACTATGCCATTTCTTTTCTTGAAATGTTGCAATCACCCTAGATTTGCAGAAAATGTAATACCCATTTGTTTAGCAAGTTCATTGCTTCTCTCTAGCATTAAAGGTTCTGATATGGGAGCATTCTGAGATCTCGCTTGTTTGAACCAAACAAGTAAAGTCGTCTCTAAATCCTCGTGCTTGTCCATTCTCATCCGCTTTGTCAAACTTACTCCATTCAAACATTTCCGTAATTTGTTCTCTTTTTTTAATTATTGTTGATAATGTAGAGTTAGCAATATCAAAATCTTTACGGATTTCCGTTTTCGTCTTCTGTTTCTGATCAACAGGCTTAAGAAGCTCCATCTTCATTTTAAGCGAAATATCAGTTTGCTTTCCCCCCTGAGCTTTTTGCCATTGTGCTCGTAAAAGGATTCTTCTAAAAATAGAAGAAAACAAAGGGGGGAACCAAATTCGCTGATTTTTACTGGCATTGTGACGTACTCATCACCGAATTCCAAAGCCAGCTGATGAGAAATGAGATGTTTGTAGAGGTGGAGGGTGAAAGTAGCTTAGATAAACAAAATTGGTTTTTGTCACAGTCTATTCCGAGGGTATATCAAAGCCAAGTTAGCTTCATTTCTATGAAACATGTGAAACCACCTTTCTTTCATTACATACCCCTCTTTAAATCTCGCCTACGAAGCTGGTGTTATCCGTATTTTGTTCATTCCCAGAAGGTAAATCTTTTCCTGATAAGAGAAAAAAAAATGCATGAAAATGTAAGGTTTCTCCTTCAATCTCTTGACTCTTTTCGTGAGCATAAACTGTGAAACCTTATGTTGAGGACAGTGAGCAGATCTAGGCTATGTCCTTTAGTGTGAAGAACTACAAAGTCAGAAAGAGGGTTTAAAAGTGACCCTTTAATTCAAATATTTACAACTCTTCAAATCGAGAGTAAGCCACTACTTGGGCTGAACTAAAATAATATTAAAATAAGGTGTGTTAACAAATTCAATTCCCTAACTAAAGTCTAAGTAGGACGGCGAGGGAAGCTTACTCTTAGTGAAATGCAACAATGCGAATTTCACTAGCGAACACTAGTAATTGCAAATTGCCTACGAAGGCGAACTTTCAGCAGACAGAGGAAATCTTTTCGCGCACAGCCTTACGGCGATAAATCCAAGGCTCTGTCTTTCCCTTCGTTAACTCCTGCCTTTTAACTGCTAACAGATATATGCGATTTGCATAAATATCTCACTCGCGCTAAATTCGGGCAGCAACTGAAACTTTGAGAATACGATAGGAAAGTTCAAACTAAAAATAATTTGGTTAATTAAAATAATGAATGCTACAAAAATACATAGTAGTTTGTTGAGACCGTTGTATTATTTCGTGTTAACCGATATTTCATCTTAAGTGTTTTCGCGTTAAACGTATTTCACTGTATATATATATATATGTAATGCTATTTGTAATGTCTTGATGATTGGGTGATAGCTCCAATCAATTGACTGGATATGGTTACATAGTGACATCTCGGTGCAGGCTTTTCTGCATAGATACAGAGATGACATTTACAGACAGACAGGGCTGAAAACAAGACATAATTTTATTTCTGGACAGCTACATTAAGATATATTTCCCCACATCATCATGGGTGCGATACGCACCTCACTATTTTTGTTTACGTTTTCAGACTATAGACAGCAAAGAAGAACTGCGCATGTTAGCTAGAGTGAAGGAGAAGCAGGAAGGGGAGTACGCAGTCATTTATTTTTCATGAACATTTGATGGAAAAGATGAATTGAATTACATTATCATTCATCAAAAATAAGGGAGAGAATATTATTTGCAGCAAAATCATTTGCTGGTTTTAATTGTCAATATTATATACATTCTTATTTTAGATAATGAATATTTACCATTAAATGCGTATCTGTCTAGCTTCTTGTTCTCCAGTTCTAATGTTACTGAAATCTTTACCAAAAATCCTGTGTAATCTGAGTGTTTAATTTTTGTGTCTTATAATTGTAGATGCTCAATTCATTTGGTTGCCTACTCTCAGGGCTTTAAAAAATAAATATCCTATTTAAATATATAGTGTCAGTGTGCTAAAAAAATTGTTAGTATAGAGGTAATTCTGGAAGTTTTCCTCAACTTGAACGATGTTTGATATCGTACTGCATATATTGTCTAAACATGAAAATGTTCAAGAATACTAATCATGCTGACAGTTTTATTCTGTGTACATTTGTGCAATTATTTATTATCATTTAGTGGAACTTAATTTTTTTTTCGTAAAACTTGATTAATTTTCATTAATGGCGATGGCCAATAGAAATCCAAAAAACATTTCGATAAAAGGAAGCGGATGTCGATTAACAGTAACCTTTAAACTAGGTAGGGATACTGTGAGGCAGGGAGAGCTGTTACCCCAGATGAAAGAAAATGCGTCTCAAATTCGCGTAAATATTATAACAGAAGTGGGTGCAGCCCGACTAACCTAACCAAACAAGTTGGTCTTATGGTCATAACAGGCCATGCAATTAAGTATAGTTATAATTAAACTGTTTTACTCCAAATCGTCTTAAATGGAATTTCGACATACGCCTTACTAGACACGAGCGTAGTGTAACTTTTTAGCCGAAAAGTTAAAAAGAAAAAAAAATAGAAAATACATATCGTTTAATGTTACAAGAACAATCATGATCACAAAGCCAGGAAAACACTGGGAATACCTATGAATAATGTGCAAGTTAAGGATGAGAAATGTAAGATAGCGTTTTCCATTGTCAGAAATTTGCAGGCAAGCGAGATTTGGGGGGCTGATTTTCAGGAGGATTCAGTACGCTTGGACAGATTGAGGGATAAAGAAGTACAGCCTGCAGCTTTGGGTCTCAATTATTTGCCTTCAGGAGAAAAAAAAATTAAGTTGGAGCTGCTAGTAAGAAATTTTCCCGATTCATTTGATGACATCCCAGGGTTAACGCATGTGATGAGTTACATGACCAAAACAGCAAACAACTTCCCATGAAAAGCCCAACCCTACCGCTACGATAAAGTTAATGAAGACATCACAGAAAGACACATTTCTGACATGTTGAAAAAAAAGAAAATAACTCCCACTAGTACTGCGCTAATCCTGTAATTCTACACGGAAAAAAGAATAATCTTCTCCTCGCCGATTGTAAGACAGGCGACTCGCTATCGATTACAGAAAATTAAACATCACAAAAAATTTCCGGTTTAACTCTTACCAAAAATTAAGTCTATATAACCACACTAAATCTCACATCTGAATATTTCGCTATACGTGTGAAACCCGAAAACTGCCAAAAACGTTATTATTTTACCAATTCAGGGGTTTATTCGCTGCTTTTCAAAGCTGCCGTTTGGCCTATGCAGGGCGGCCGCTATATTTCAAAGGGCAATGGCCAAACTCTTAAGCTCCATTCTTTGTAAATCCACATTCATATACCTACATGACATAATAGTCACAATCGGTGAAATTTCAGTGAGGAAAAATTATCCGACACCTGAGACAGCAAAAAAAAATTGGCATGATTTTTGGTCTTCTGCTCTTATTATAGAACATTCATGAAAGATTTGGTCACATGGCAGAGGCCTTATTAAATCTAAAAGGGAAAAAGACTACATGGCTTTTGAAAAACTTAAATCAGCATTAATGCAAGCCTCCATCTTGAAATTTCCTGAAACGGACTGCAAGTTAGAAATCGCCACAGATGCACCTGATTTTGCGGTACGAGCCATGCTTGTGCAATACTTACTAAAGAAGTTATACCGCTTGCCACGGGATTCAGACCAACACTTTAGAGTTTATTTAAGAAAGAAATTCAGTAATTTAAAGTATATTTAAGAAACGCATACAGGGACCGCGCGGCCATGTTACGTTTATGTTCTGGGAAAAATATCTGCCGCCCAGACTCAAAAAATGGTCTCCTAAATTACAAGATTATAATTTAAAAATTAAACATAGCCGGGTATGGAAAATGTTCTGGCGGATGCTGTATCAAGAATTAAGTTAGATGTTGAGGATAAAAAAATAAAATGTGCTAAATTAACAAAAATTTTTCATTCACGAGAAACAATTATTTCAGAACGATAAGTAAACCCGAAATTTAACAATATCTGTTCTTATTTGAAGCATTCGGATGGTCAGGCCATTTCAGAATAACAGAAACATTGCAGACAGTAAGGCAAAATGTTTATTTTCAACAGCTACACAGAGTGGTAATTAAATATGACAAGTGCCGCAGGACTTTCCGATTACTTAAGGATATCAATTATAACCCGGCCGGGTTCCTAAGTAGCATATAAGCCACATTCCCTAATATAGTAGGAATTGATCAATTAGCTTCTTACTCACGTAGTGAAAAAAATAGAATAGGTATTTACTGGGGATTATTAATCATCTTTCGAAGCGATCCCCTCAGAAGGGCACACACGAAAATTGTTTCATATTCATTTTTAAATAAATTTATATTAAAATGCCGAGCTCCAATTAAAATTATTTGGGACGACGGTAAGCAATTCATGAATCAAATGTTTGAGGAAATGTGTATAAGTCTTGATGTAAAATACTTTGAAATGGTGCCTTATCGACCACAGTCATATATCGTAGAGCGGATAAATAAAAACACACTTATTCGTAGTTATGTCGGAAATTACCACCAACGCTCGGATAGCTGTGTAAATGATCTCGTCTAAATACTAAGGCCCGCTAAATATGATACCAATGGTAAAACACCGGCTGAATTATTTCTTGGAATGAAGTTGATTAAGCCCCTCAATAAAATGTTTTTCTGTTGAGAAACAAGGGAAGAATGTATGAATGTATGTCATTTCAGAAATTACTGGATAAGGCAACGTGCAATTCAGATATGGTCCGTGAAAAGCAAAAACTTTCTCCTGATATGAAAGGGCGTGAAGTCATTAGTCATTTTAAGTTGGGAGATCAGGTTTAAAAAATTAAACACTCACTTTCTTACGCATCAGACGGAAACTAGGAAAATTCGGTGATAAATAAAATGTTCTTTTAATCGAGTCAATCAGAGAAACAGTACTGTATTAAAAGAAAAAGAATGGTGAATCTGTAAAGGTGAACAAGGACCAGGTGAAGAAATATTCCGAGAGGGCTCACTTGTCGCTCATAAGAACTGTAATTAAGGGGATCCCCTGGTAAGTCAGCGGATGCTCATCGGAAAGGTCGGGGGAATCAACACTGGTGTCTATATCGCAAGAAGGGCCTGCAGGATAAAAGAAAGAATTCCAAGAATGGGAAAAAAGAGAAAAGGCACAGGCTGGCTAGTTTATGAGAAAGGAAACCACAGAGGAGTGGGGCCAAGTTGGAATAAGAGAACAAGGTACATGCCAAAGGCAAAGGCCAATCGACTCTGAGATGTCGCGACCACTGCAATAATAAACAAAGGCAGTCTGAAGGACGGCGAAATGAAAAGATCCCGATGAACAACATTAGCACGAAGCCTGCATTAACGGGGAATCGACTCGCTAGTTACGGAAGAAGTCTTGTATAAGACGGGCCAGCCAGTGGCAGAAAAACATCGAAGAATTGCACAAACTCAGCACAGCGCACTGGCCATGATCACGATCATCCAGCAACAGTTGAAACTTTAACGTACAGTCCAATGTAATGAAAATAAAGGATGCATTCTGTTATTACAGTTTAAAAATAAAAAGTATCAATCAAAACAGAGAACACGTGGTACTGAAAGAGAAAATACTCCAAAGTCCCGTTGATTCGAGTTATAAAAAATGCAACCAGAATAATATCATTAGCTAACAACGAAAGTAAAGTTATCAAAATAAAATATAATAACAATATCGCCCACTTTGCGTGGAACTTATACTTCAATTAGCCGTTTTGGTATATTTATGTATTTTTCCGTCGACTGTGACCGGGGATCCCACGAAAACTGGGCCAGCGATGCCAGTAGATGTTGGATGAAGGAACAGATTGCTTTTTATATAATTATGTTACGTAATGCGTTACGTCTCAAACAATGGCTATGTCAACAAGGATTCGTAAGTCATCTACATGATGAATTAACAGCTATCTTATCATAAATGAAGTAAATCTTTTTAAACTTAAGGGAAAAGGTTTATTTACACCTAGGTACAAAGAAAGCTAAGAAAAATATGTTATTCAAAAAAGGTGCCTATTTTGGATATTTCTTATTGGGACACACTTGTAAAACATGTCGAGTAAAAAATTCTTGCATGTTACTGTAATAAAGGTCACTATTCTTTAATGTGTCCCAATTGCCAAGAAAAGAGCGCTAATGAAAAGTCTAGAAGTGACGTAACTGAAGCCAGTACATTAACTAATAACTGTAGAATACGAAATGTTTATTTAATGACTCTAATACTTAAAATTAAATTTAAGAATATTGAGCTTAAAGTACTGGATACAGCTTGGCGATCTTAATTATAGAGCTTGACTTTCGCTGATCATTCATGTTTTAACCGCGGGACGCTGACAACACACAACGGTACCTGAGGGTTACTACTGAACAGCCAGAAAATTGCAAATTTAAACTGCAGAAGATCGAACTAAAGAAATTCAACGGTGAAGCAAAGGAATTTTTGACGTTTTGGAGCCAGTTTTCGAAGATCCATGAAGATCCAACGATTCCGGATGAAGATAAATTCCAGTACTTTCTGCAAGCAGTTCTTTCTTTTGGAAAATTTCAAGTCGATTCTTTTTGTTTTTCTCTGGCGTTCCATGACGTCAGTCTCTATCTGGCCTTTTATTCATTGACGTAGTGATGCCCTTCCCAACATCCTCCCCCCTTTGAATTGCCGGATAGCTACTCAAAACATTCAAGTCTATCAAGTTCAATCTTAGTGGCATCTTAACAGTTCTACCAGGTCGCTCTTTATAATCTTAGAACTGTTACATGCATCGGAAACATCAGTGGGGGCAGAAGATCAGGGTCACCCAGAAATTTCTGAATGATGAGAGGTACGCAAGTCGTCTCCACTATGAGAAACTGAAGACTTTGCAGCGGATTGATGTTTTAGAGGATCACTTGGATGACATGAACCTGACAAATCATCATCTTGGATTTCTACTCGTTGTATCGGACGTACCAAATTGTTAATTTGGTTTCTAAGCGTTCTCACTTTACCATCTTTTCCTGCAATTAGTTCCGTAACCCTAGCCAACGGCCAATTCAATCTTTTCTTGATATCATCTCCTATCAACACAACATCATTCACTTGAATATTTGGAAACTGTACATTTTGCTGTCGTTGCTGAATAAGTAGTCCTAAAGAGTCCTTTCAAACTCGTAAGTACTCGGAAATCTTCCATTAATTTTGCACGAAATCTTATTCTTTTCCTGAGATGATTGGTGTCTACTGTGTCTATATCAGCTACATCTAAATTGGATCTATCGGTAAAAAACATCGCAGGTGTAAGTGGAACTAAGTCTTCTGTATCTTCGGACAAATATGCTAATTGTCGCAAATTTACTACCCTTTCACTTCCAGTTCTTCATAGGTAAGAACAGCTCTGCCCAATGTTCTCTTAAGGAGTTCTTTGACTACTCGAACAAGTCTTTCCCACCACCCGCCCTAACAGGCAGCAGTGAGGGGAATGAATTTCCATTCGATCTTCTGTATTTCTGTCTGTCGAGTCAATCTCCAATCAATTACTAAAAACTCCAATCAATTTCTAAAAAATTATTATAAGCTCCCCTAAAGTTTGTACCGTTGTCTGTATAAACCACTCTAGAACTTCCTCTTCTAGCAACAAAACGTCTAAATGATAACAGAAAAGCATCAATGGAAGGCGATGTTATTAATTATATATGAATTGCTGTATAAAGAGCACATGTGTAGAGAACCATCCATACTTTGTCCCCACGTTTTACAAATAGGGGACCAGCGAAGTCAATATCAACTACTTCGAAAGCTGCTGCATTTTCCACTCTATCAGCAGATAAGGAAACTGGTTCAGTGATGAGAGATTTAGTTTTGTATCGTCGACATTTAGTGCAGTTCTTCAGAACACTACGCTCTTATAATCGAGTACTTTCCACGCAATATACTTAATAATATCTGGGTTCCAGCATGACAGTTTTCTCGGTGAAAGTATTCAATCAGTCTTTGAGTAAAGATACATTTATCATTAAGAAGAATAGGTGAAATGAAGAAAAGCTTATCTATGCGTTCAGTAATTCGAGTTTAAACTCTGATAATTCCGTTCACATCTTTGAAAACACACAAGTTCCAAATAGAGGTTTCACTGAGAAAAAATTGAGTTTGCACATTTCGAATAAGCAGAATTGCAGCATTTTTAATCTCATGCATTAGAAGTTCTCGCCCCGTCCAGTGTCATGACGCGATATTTATTTGCTGATAGATCTGTTCGGTTGGAATCAGGATTATTTTTGATTGAGACTTGTTTGGAACATGGGTTAACCGGGAAGCATGAGTCATTTGGAGATAGCAATGATGATACTGTTTTGAATGTAATTTCGTTGTATGTTAGTAGTTATTCAATAAAAGATTTATGGCCTTTAGAATCCAATAGTATTTCAGATCCCACAGAAAATAATAAAAAGAATTTAGAACGTTCTAGAGTTTTGGAAGAGTTTAAAAATAATGTGGAAATTCTTTCGGACGGTAGATATGAACTTTGTTTACCTTTTAAATTTGATATGGCAGATTTTCAGACAAATAAAGATTTAACTTGGAAGCAGCATAAAAGGATGTGCCAGCGAGCACAAGATAAAGCATTTTTAGAATATACTAGGATTTTCCGGGAATGGATAAAATTGAATATTATTGAAAGGGTAACTGATAATATTGACACGGCGCATTTTTCACCTCATCGGCCAGCAATTGAGGATAGTACCACTGCAAAAAACAGACCTGTCTTTGACGCGTGATCCCAAGGAAGTGGTAAATGCTCTTTGAACGACCTTTCGTGTAAGGGTCCGAACTTACTAGAAATGATTCCAGACATACTTCATAGGTTTCATCCAATAGGATTATCTTCAGATATTGAGAAAGCAATTCTGATGCGAAGTATAGTTCCTTAACATAGAGATTTCTTGCGGTTTTTTTATCCGTCCGAGAGTTAACAGATTATTTACTAACATCGCAGAGTAGTGGTATTTGGGTTAATGTCGAGCCCATTTTTATTAGCAGCCTCAATTACACATTTATTAGGTAACGCACCATCTGAATTTGATGCTATAGCACAAAAACTGAAACATTCCTTTAATGTCGACAATTGTGTTTCCGGCGTTGCAAATATTAAGGAGGAGGGAAATTTTATTGTAAATGCGAAGGATTATTTTGTCACGGAGTTGCTTTAACTTAAGAAATTTGGAGAGTAATGTAAAATGTGAATTTGTTTCTAAAAGTACTGGTGTCGCGAAAGTATTGGGAGTTTTGTGGGATCTCGATAAGGATACTCTTAAGTATAATTTAAACTTTGATCTTGTAAGTGAAGATCAGAATTTTACTAAAAAAGTCCTTTTAGCTACAGCTCAGAAAATATTTGATCCAATGGGTCTGTTCAGTCCTGCAATCTTACCACCTAAACTTTTATTGCAGGAAACATGGAATTTAAATCTAAAGTGGGATACTCCCTTACCAGATAATATTGAAATGTCTTTTAAAAGATGGTTTAGAGAAATAGACGCATTAAAAGATATCGAAATCTCACGCTATGTTGAAATAAATGATTCCACTGAGATGCATGTTTTCGTAGATGCGTGCAAAGAGGCATATGCCATCTGTACTTTTTTTAGAACGAAAACCTCTCAAGGTGTAAAAATTTACTTTGTTAGAGCAAAAACCAGAGTTGCACCTTTGAAGAAAGTAACGATCCCTAGGTTAGAGTTCATGGCCTGTTGCATTGGTGGTAGGTTGGCATATTCAGTAAAGCAGGCATTAAACGCCCATGAGATTAAAACAATATTTTAGAGCGTAGGGTAACTTTATACTGGTTAAAAGAACATGGTGATTGGACAGTTTTTGTCTCAAATAGAATAAAAGAAATAAATAATCTATTTCCAAATAATGTATGGCGACTTATGCCAGGGAAAATGAATCCCGCCGATCTGATCTCGCGAGGGTGTTCTCCTAAGAAATTCTTAGAATCTTGCTGGTGGAAAGGCCTGGCATGGTTGTTGCAAACACCAGAGAACTGGCCTGATACCGATATATAGACAACAGAAACATCCGAAATAACATTTGAAAGGAGAAAGGTTAGGCTATGTAATATTAATTTGTTAGAAGGGAAAATCCCGTGGTATGCCATTAAATTCTCAAATTTCCATTCAATAGTTAGAATGGTGGCGTGTATACTGAGATTTATCGAGTCACAACTTACGAATATGGCATTTAAAAATTTAAATAACTACGAACTCGCGTTTTGAGATTATCTGACGAAGAAATTATTTAAAACTAGCGCCAATCATTCCGGTGGTCAATAATCCCTAATGGATTACACTCACTTCCAAAAGTTAAGCACGGAGAGGAAAATGCTAATTTTCGAAAGCCAATCAGAATTGAAGAGGATGCAATTCGCTGCAGAGGTAGATGGAAGTATGCAAATATGTTAGGTAACAGCCAATCGCGCTTTCATGTCAAGAAATGTGCAAAAAAGGCAGTCTTATAAGAAGCCAGCTTTATGAAGATTGTAAGTGCTGATAAAAGGTGTTTAAAACTTTCGTACAATTTGTTTTCAAGACACACGTGTTTCTATGACTTCCAGAAGACGAATGGAAGATTCTGAGAGCTGGCGTGCTGTGGGGCGCATTGAAGCAGGACAGTCGATCACAGATGTTGCTCTTTTCTTCGGCGTTCATCATTCTGTAATTTCACGCTTATGGAAACAATTCCAAATCACACAGACAGTTGTCCGAAGGCCCGTAGCCGGTCGCCCAAGGGTTACAACCCCCATGGAAGATCGACATATTGCTATTGTAGCCAAGCGGAATCTCCACGCGTGGGACATCTATGGTTACAGCGTCCATTGTTAAGGCGATATCTGCACCTACTGTACGCCGAAGATTACATATGAGTGGACTGTACGCCCGGGAACCTCGAGTTTGTGTTCCTCTATCCGTCCAATCAAGAGGGGACGATTACAGTGGTGCCGGGAACATGTCAATTGGAATGTGTTTGACTGGGGCAATCTCATGTTTACTGATGAGTCAAGATTTGCTCTGGAGCCAGATGACAAGCGTAAAAGGATATGGCGTAAACAAACACGCGTTCCAAGGCGGAAGCATTATGGTGTGGGCAGGGATTTCATTAGGATATCGCACCGACCTGCACATCTTTAAACGGGGTTCTTTGACGGCTCTCCAATATCGAGATAAAGTCCTAGAACCCATAGTAGGATTGTACGCTGCAGCAGTTGGCCCCACTTTTGTTTCAATGGACGATAACGCACGTCCCCATAGAGCTGATATCGTCGATGACTACCTGGAGAGTGAAGGGATTGCGCGTATGGCGTAGCCAGCATATTCGACCGACCTTAATCTCATTGAAAATCTTTGGGATGCTCTTGGCCGTGCTGTATCTTCACTTTTCCCACCTCCAGCCACTGTTATTAAGCTGGAAACTGGTTTACAAGAAGAATGGCGATTGCTTAATTCTGCGGTGGTTGACCACCTAATTGAAAGCGTGGTCACAAGGTGTAAACTTTGTATACAGATGAGGGGGATCACATACCCTATTAATGTCCTCTTTTGCATTTTATGCTGTTTATTTTCACTTTATACATAATTCTGTTGAAGTATCTAGCATATCATTATCTGATAACTTACAAAAATTTAATATTGTTTTCATTTCTGTATATAATTATTGATTTTGTTTTATGCATAAATGTATGTGCTACTTTCCTGCCGAATTTTGTGTCAATCAAAGCAGTATTTTTTTTTTTTTCATTTTACATCTTTGTGCTTAACTTTTGGAAGTGAGTGTATATAAGAATAACAAAACTCTCACATTCTTTATAGGAGCCCAACGCCACATAACTCGATTTAATTACAAATCTAGAGGCTGTCGCGATATTCTGCGATGTCTTTTATTGTGCCATTTTGAAGAACTCTCCAGTTTTAAAATTTTAAGTATGTGCATCGCTTTAGTCAGTCCCATATCTTTGAAAATGCTCCTCTGCTTGTTGTTTGTAAGAAGGAAGGTTCCCAAATTTTAATAATTTTTTCCAAAATAGCAGTTATCTTATAAATTCCTTAGGCAGACAAAGTAGACAGATGTCTTGTTTTGCACCCGCTAAGTCTTTCTACCCAGAGGGTGGAAAGTCAAGCTTAGATACGAAGGAAAGCCAATTAGAAAGAGGGCAATTTTTTTTAAAAGCCAGGTGAAAAAGGGGGTAAAAAAAGAAAACAAAATAAGGCCCAGACTATATAGGAGAAAAAAATATTTATGGGCCTAAGTAGAAAGAGAAGCATGAAGTAACCTAATCATGAATATACACTAAATTATGAAGTCCATGTGACCTGTCACCTTCTAATGAAGTTCCTAATGTGCTGTTGTAAATGTACAGTATGTTGAATGATGTGTTGAAATATCTAATCTAATCTAAATGGAAATGGGTTTAAATAAAGGGGATGCTTCGTTCCAGTAATTGATCACACCTAAACATTTGTATCTCGTCAGAGTAAAAAAAGGAAAATCTCTGATCAGGAGTGTGGTGCTTTGAAAACTATACATTTGCTTGGGCTTGTTGAAAGCGCCTGCAAAACCAATGAAAAAAGAAAAAAAGAGGTGGGAGTCCAGTCAGATAACAATTTGAAGTCTTGTTAAGAAGCTAAGATAGGAAAGTTAAAATAAAATATTTAATAATTAAAAAAAGAGGTAAGTCGAAACATGAAAAACAAGGCAATATGCTTGCCTTCACGTTGAGAGACATAACATCGGAAAAAAGTACGTATTACTTTAACTATTATTGTTCCCAACATATTCATATATTTTTCAAGAAACAGCATGAGACAAAAGTATAAATCCATACACAATGCAAGACCACATCAGCAAAAAA